>PVKS010027575.1:0-27363 GCA_004027875.1 Aplodontia rufa
TAGAGAGGGGGCTGGTGGGGGAGGGGGTAGGAAGAAATCCTAGGAGACTGTAGGGTGGGAATATGGGGGAATCATCTCAGAAGGAGATCTCTGTCCTACATGAGATATCCATTTAACTCAGGAGTTCTTCTGGGGGAAATAGCAACAGGGGGAACCCAAGCTGGACATCCATGGCATGGCATTAGCCCTGGATAACTAAGTATATATACATTGGCTCTTGAATGTTTGATAATGCTTCCCCCTCAATTGTATCTCCATATCCATCTAACAACAACAACAAAAAACAAACAAAAAAATGCAAACAAACCCACATGGGATTGAGGATTTAGCTCAATGGCAGAGCGTTTGCCTAGCATGCACAAGGCCCTGAGTTCAGTCCTCAGCCCTGAAAAAAAAAAAAAAACAAACCCCACAACCCACAACCAGAGCCCGGGACAGAGGGCCAGCTGGACACAATCACTGCACCCTGGGGCCAGCTGTGGTCCTGGTTGTCTTAGGACCGAAAGCCCCTTCATCATTCTGTTTTCTTCAATGTACTATAGAAAGACACTCTAGGTTCAGATTAAAGGGGCTGGAATCATAGGGAAAAGGAGAAAATGCTGTCCCAGGTTTTGGGGTGCGAGGTCTGGCTTGCTGACATCTCCTCTCTCCCTCCCCTCCTCTCCCGTCCAGCTCCAGCGTCACTGTCTGTGCCCAGTTGATGTGATCTGGGAGGCTCCAAGCAAGGAACAAAACTGCCTGTACTCTCCCCAGCCCCTGATGCTATCGTCTTGTCTCGTAGGAAACCCTGACTGAGGTCCGGGCAGGTGAAGAGCTTTCCTGTTTGTCCTCTGGATTAGTCACACTCAATTCTGGGCCACACTGTCTGTCCTTGGCACTGATCCCTGGCCCTGGAGGGCATGCCGCAGCTGGTGGGGCTTGCACAACACACGCTCCAGGCTGTGCTATGGCATTTCTTCCCTGCAATCTGCAGTCCCTGTTGTTCACTCAGCACACATTCTCCATTTCTGAGTCCTTCCAGAACATTCTGACCTGGGCTGCACCTTGTGCTCTTCTGAAGAGGTGGCTTTTGCTTCAGAGAGGAGTCTGAAGAGCAGCTTTTCTTGGAGAGGCCTCAGCCCCCTTCCCAGGAGCTGCTGCTCAGCCTGGGACTCGATCTCCTCCCCACAGATGGCTCTAGGCCACACAAGCTCATATCCCTCTGCTGCACGGAATGCTCTCACCACCACTGAGAACAGGAAAGCTGGGCAGTGTGGTGCTTCAGGGTTCTTGAGGGCAAGGAATGTGTGCAGGCCAGAGTTCAATCCTCTCCTGTTCCTTACTTCGGGGGGATCGATTCAGTGGTCTGTTGCCCCAGGCTCTGAACAGTGCAGTATATGAACTCTGAAGCCCTGGGCCCCACAGCTACCCACAGGTGCTCAAGTGTGGGACTTGGCCTTTGCAGAGGTGACTCAGCAGGCCCTCTCCATGCTGGTGTGGGTCTGGAAACCCCATCTAGAGCAAACCAGGGAAAATGGGGAACAAGGTGGTGGATCAGGCACCCTCGAAGAGGAAAGTGACTCTGGTTACCACAGGAGGCAGCTTTTCATCCCGAGAAAGCCGACTTTCAGAGCAAGAAGGAAAGGGCAGACTGCATCCAAGGGCCAAATGGGGCCACAGCCCAGTGGGCCTTCTCTTCTGGCCTTGCACCACCCAAATTCTCATTTTTTTTCCTGACTGCGCTCAGTTTGAGCTTCTGTTCAAATCCGTCTACACGTTCTTTGTACCCCAAGCTCAAAAGAGTGGGGAAGACTCCAGCCAGGGACATAGATGTGCTTACAGACAACACACAGTGGGGGCACATGTCCACCTTACCCAGCAGGGTACTGGGCCTCTGCAGAGTGCACCTGTCTGGACTGCACCTGGCTGTCTCTAATTACACTCGTCTTAGCCTTTTCTGCTGATGCCCCTGCCCTCTGCCTGCAGTCTTCTGGGGTGCCTGGCACCCCAAGATCTTTGAGCCACAGGGCCATTCTCCATAGACTGCAGAGAGTCCTGTTTCTCGTGGGATGCTGATCTGAGCCCTAGATACCTCCTTGTCTGCTCATATATTTTGGGTCCATCTTCGCTCTAGCCGCTGTTGTATGCAGGTGAGGCCAGAAGCCCCTGTCTTCTCCTGGTCTTCTCAGATGAGGCAGGGTGGGCAAACAGACCCTACCTAGCAGCTCTCCCCCAGCAGACACATGTCCCTCCATGCAGCTGGAGAATGGAGCAGCTCCTCAGTGGGTCCCTATGGGCAGAGAGAGCCTCAGCTGTCCCTGGAGGTGGCCAACCTAAGAGCGTGCCTTGGGCCTGGCCTCCCCTTGTCTTTGGTCCCTGCATTCTCTTCCCTGGGGTTGTATAAACAACAGAGCCTCCTGCACAGGAGTCCTGCCTCAGGTTCCACTCAGGTTCTGGATGGTCCAGGAGGAAGTCCTCCTGCATCCCTCATTGTGGTCAAGCACAGATGAATAAGCAGTGAAGGACATGCAAGGTGGACCTCCAGGCCCCTCTCCACAGGGCTCTCCAGAGTGCTGGGCATAGTCCAGGTGACAAACTGACATCAGGACCTCTGTGCTCCAGTCCTGGGCCAGACCCTGAAGATTCAGGAATCTGGAAATTGGGGGGTTGTGCTCAAATCGGTCATCAGAATATCCAAGCAACTGGCCCCTCCTAAGCTTGAGGCACCACCTGGGTGGTCCTGTAAGCCTCCCTCCTCCAGGGAGATGCCTGCCAATTGTTACTGTTTACAGGCAGGGAAACTGCACTTTGAGGTCAGGCTGTAGACAGAGAGGGTTGGACTTCGTGTTGGTGTTTGGATGGTAGACTCTTGTTTAATAGAAGGATCTGGGGGACTTGGAAGGGGCACAGACAAGGGAGGGATGGCCTCTGGCAGAAAGGGAGTCTAGTGGCTAGGTGGCATCAGCTGGACTCTGAAGGACACATAGGGTTCCTGCAAGGAGTGAGAATGGGGTTGGTGGGGAGCCGGGAATGTGTTCTCGGTTGTCACTGGGAAAGCCCACCAATGCAGCATGACCCCATGATTTCTGTATCCTGCACCCTCGTAAGATCGATGTTCCCAGTATCTGAACCTACTAATGACCGCCATGTCCAAAGTGAAGGCCACTTACCAGGAGGATGGAGTCCACCATCTGGTCCTGTTCTTCTGGGCTCTGGCACACCTTTTTGTTTCTGCCTTTCGGAATGTCTGGGGCACTCTGAACGGTGGGCAGACACAGTGCAGGTGAGGCTGCATTTTGGCCTCTGTTGGTCACCCAGTGTGGACGCCTTATCATGACGGAGGTGTTCCTGGGTTGTCGAGCCAGAAAAGGAAGCAGTGAGGTCACAGAGCTTTTTCCAAAAGGTCAAGGTTGCCTGGACCAGATTCCCAACTGCTGCTTCTCATATTGCTACCTGGGAGCCATGGCTGTCACATGCAACAGACTGGTGTGTCAGGGAGGGCAGCTTCCTCCTCTTGTGGCAAAAATCGCTTTGGCTAGATATGAACAGGTGGAAAGGGGCCTGTAGCCCTGGCCGTGTGTATGGAGACAGGCTGGATGCTAGTGGAGAGGGGCTTTTCAAGAGAGGCCTGAGGGCACAGTTCTGGAAGCAGCCTGTGGGGAGGGGTCACCATCTGATACAGAGGGCAGAATATTCCAGCAATGCGTTGCAGGTCTCCTGCTGTGCCCAAGTGGGCCCCTTCCTAGGGATTGGCTCTGTACTCCAGTCCTGAGACCTAATGTCACTGAGGACTTCTCTTCCTAGAGAACCTGTCACTAGGATTTTCTGAAAGGCTGGATGCTTTCTTGGGAAACAGGAAGGCTGAATGTGCCTCCGCCCCAATGCTCACTACTCGCATCTCTTATCTCCAGGGCCGTGGGCCCGTCTGGGTTGGTGACATTTCAGGGCATGCCTTCTCAGCCCCCTGTGCTGTCCTAACCCCCTTCATCACACTGGCTCAGCTCTGTCCTGGCCATGGGGACTGGGGAGGGGCCTGTGAGCTGGAGGAGGCTGGGGCTGGCCACCCCAAGATCCCAGGCAGTGTGGAAACTCAGAGGAGCTTCGTGGAGAGCTGGAGCCACTCCAGGAGTCTCGGTGGTGTACGGAGCATCACACCTGTCATGTGTACACGTAAAGGTGCGCACTCATGTGCAGGCGCATGAATGCATGAGCAAGCTGGAGGCATCCCTCAGGGTGCTTCTCTGAGGTAGGGCTGTGTCCTTCATGCACTTGGGTAGAAGCTGCATGCGGTGCACAGCTGTGTCACCTGAGGGTGACAGCTCAGGAAGGAAATGCCACTGCCCCCCCCAGTACCAATCAGGAGGGCTTCAGCTACTACCGCACTGGCAAAACCCAGCCCTGGTGCCACTCAGCCCAGCCCCTCTAGGGCAGCTGTGGGCAGCTGCTCCATTCCAGGGAACATCAGCAGCCCCGGCACATGTCCCCTGCCACTCCCACTACTGCTTTCCAGATACCAGCACCCCTTCTGCCTGCTCCCCCTCTACATGTATGCACTGGACAGAATTCCCAGGCCCTGTGCTGGCCACACCTAGAGTCTCCCCATCCCCTGATGTGCACCTTATTGCCCTGCCCCGTGGCCTTCCACCCCCTGTGCTCTGGGGGCCTCTCCTTCCTTGGATGTTCTAAGCCCCCATGCACAGCCCCAGTGAAATGCCTCCTGAAGCTGAGCATGTGAGTCTTTCTCTTGAGCACACTTGATGCTAGTGAGGCATTTCATGCTAAATGTGGCCACATCTCACACAGCAAGGGACTGAGGGGGACAGCTGGGAACTTAGAGCAGGGGCGGAGAAGAAGCTTTCCTGTTTGGAGCAGGGCCCCTTACTGGAGGGTCATCTTTACTCTTTCAGTGTAAGCTGAACCTACCAGGCCCCTAGAGGTGTGAGGAGTAACAGGTGTCTGTGGCCTGGACACAGGGACTTGTAAATGTGGCCTCCACTGGGCCCACCCCCCATTTCACCAGACCCTCACTTTCCCATCCCCATTCTCTATCCAGCAGCCAGCTGGGCCTTTGTAGAATGGGAATCACACCATATCACAGTTCCTTGCTGAAAATTCCCCAGTGACTTCCCGTGGCACTTGGAGCCAGGTGTGTGGCACCTGCTGCTCTTGTCCTGGATCACTGCCCCTAGGTTCAACCAATATTCTTGCTTACCTCTGTCCAGCACCCAGCATGGAGCTGACTTAGGTTTATGGGTAGTAAATGCTGGAGATACAGAAGGTGGCATGCTCCTGGGTGGGCAGATGTCTTGAACAGCAACCAGGGATGTGCCTCTGGGTGGGGCAGTCACTCAGTGGTGGGCTCCCTGTAGCTCTCCTGCCTGGGCCTAGTTTGGGGCTATAGGGGGACAGGGTTGGTAGCTGACTCAGGGACAGGTCTGTGTTGCTGAACAGACCTGCCCTGGCTCTCCTCTGGCTGTTGGGAGCCTCACCTCGCCCTCACATTCTCTGCCTTGCATTTTGCACCCACCCTGTGCATCTCCATAGAAAGAGCATCTCCTGAGGATGGCTCATGTCAGACCCCCTTTTTCCCTACCCTGATCCCCTAGTTGGTGCCCAGGATGCCTGAAAAATTCCTGGTATCACTGCTCTTTTTGCCATCTCCCTGTGGCCAGTTTATTCCCTGGTCCCATGTGCAGGCAGCTTCTGAGGCAGGGGTTGGTTTCCTGCTGCGTTGGCCAGCGTCTTTGGACTGTGCCCATGACTAGGTTAGTAGAGTGTTAACTGATTCCACAGTCCAGTTGGCTCCAGGGCCAGATGAACCTAGAAGCCCTGCAGCCCTCACAGCAGGTACCTGTGCAAGGGCCTCTCTGTCCACCCCCAGCCTTGGAAGCTGCTGATCCAGGCAGGATGATGTGCTGCGGGAGGAGGTTGCGTACCAGGTTGCTGTGTGGACGTCGGTGGGCACTGCAGCAGCTTGTGTGAAGAGACAGTGCAGGTGGCCAGCTCTTGTGCCCAGGGGAAAGGGCTGGAAACGGGCAATATGATGTGAGCTGTGGCTAAGACTCACTGGGCAGAGGAACCTTAGCCCATCTGACCTCGTGTTCTTGGAGATTTCTCACTGTTCTGGAGTTCTCAGCATGGTCCTTTAACAATGACCAGTCACCTCCCACACACCCTCTGCAGGTCTCCCAGTACTTGAAGATGCTGCCCGTCCCCCTCGCCTCCCACCACCAGCAACAGTGCTTCTCAGAGACACAAGGGAGAAGGCCCTGAAGTCATGGCACCCTATGGCATGTGGTGTCTCAGCCCCAGGGCTATGGCTCTGGCTGCAGGAGGGTCCGGTTGATAGAAAGGAAACTGTGGGTGCTCTGATCCCCTGGGCCAGCCCGTTCCAGGACAGCCTCGCTGAGCACGTTGGGCTCATGGGGAGGGCTTTGTGATTTGGGGAGGTGCTCTTGCTGTGTGTTGCATGCACACCCTCCAGGCAGGACATGGGCCCCTGTGTCCTCCCTCAGGGCCCCCTGTAGCACACCTGCAGTGGGGGTTGTTGGGTGACCAGGGGTGGGGCCCCGCTCTCTGGGAAATGAAATGGAACACAAGGCCCGTAGGTCAGTGCCGGAGCAGCACAGCAGATGTGGCACTGCCGTCACCAGGCTGGGTGCTGCACACAGCTGTTCTTAAAAGGGCCTGGCTGCTGGCACCCCAGCTTGCAGGGACCTGGCTTGGGAGCTTGAGAGCCCCAAGTCTGGTTCTGCCTCTGCTGGGAGCAGTGCACAGGCAGGCTGCAGGGAGGGCCCTCCGGGCGCTGCCGACTCGAGTGGGAAGGAGATGACCGGGGCTGTGAACCTGCCTTTCAGACCCAGCAACCCGGACTGCGGCCGACCAAGATCTGGGGATACCAGCTTGAGCGTTTTGAGTGCTCCAACCCTGCAGAGTAGACCCGAGCATTAATCACGGAGCCGTCACCCTCTCTGTGAGGCTGGGGAGGAGGAAGTGAGTCAGTAAACTGTCGCCACAGCAGTAGCTCAGCACAGGATCCAGGAGAAGCCCTTCTGCTTCCTGCATCTCTGCTGGCGTCAGCTCCCTACCAGGGCTGCTGTCACAGAGGAGGCAACTGGCACAGATTCCAGGTGTTGCCAGGAGCAAGCTCATGGGGTGCTGTGCTCTGAAGGCAGTGGGGTGAGGGGCAGAGTGGGGGCCTACTTTGGCGCAGGCTTCCTGTGCTGTCTTCTGTGGACCATGGCCCCACCAGAGGTGCTGGAAGACTCAGGTGCCCCAGGCACGACCTAGCATTCCATTCCAGGCTATGCAGCAGTGAACTGGTCACTTCTGCACTGACCCCAAGCCTGGAGTGCCTGGTGGGAACAAGGAGCCCACCCATTTACCACTGGGGAACACCTCTTAGGGGCCAGCCCAGGGGAGAGTGTGAAAGACACAGAGAGCAAGTGTCATGTCCAGGAGCACTGACAGTGAGGACGCCAGGCCAGGTTGGCTATTCCAGCCTGTAGTTACCAGAAGTGCTTTCCCAGTCTGCAGTTCCTGGGCTGGCACAGAGGAGTCCTGAGCAGTACTTTTTTTTTGGTGCCGCAGACTGAACCCAGGGCACTTAACCACTGAGCCACATCCCCAGTCCTTTTTCTTATCATTTTGAGTCAGGTCCTTGCTAAGTTGCTGAGGTTGGCTTTGAACTTGCCATGCTCCTGCCTCGGCCTCCCAAGCCATTGGGATGACCACATGAGCTACTATACCTGGCCTGAGCCATACTTTGGAGGGGACAACCTTCTTCCCTTTACCAACTTGAACATGTTAGTTTGGGGTTTACTCTCACCTGGGGAGGGTCATGCGGACCTCGGTGAGGTCAGCAGAGCCCCTCTGCCCAGCTCCAACAGGCAGAGGCTACCCCAGTTACTGTCACTTGGGCTCGACATCCTGGCTTTAGACACGTCTGTGACCCTGTTGTACTAGTGTTGAGTGAGTGGTAGGGCCACAGACCTGCCCAGGCCCTGTCACACGTGTCTGCCTTCGAACGCCAGGGGGCCCTGTCAGCTGTAGAGAGCAGTGGTCTAGCCTGGGCGCCCTCGTGGGTAGTAGCGCCTCCCTTGTTCCCCTCAGAACCCACTGCAGCTTTCCTCCTCCAGAGTCTCTCAGCTGGACTACATACTCCAGGGCTCCTGAGAGGGCAAAGACACCGTGACCACATTGGGGGTCACCCACAATGTGACCGTCCCTGCACCTTCATGCATCTCCATCAGTGCCCCCTGGACGGTCACCAGGCTTCAGCTGGCTCCTTTTTCATCCCTTTCACAGTGAAGGCAGGGGTCTGGAGGGGTACAGACCCTTGAGCAGGAGCAGCCTCCACTCTGACTGGGAGCCACTATCTTTTTGATGAGGCAGGAACATCTTCAGGTGTGGGTCCTGCCTGCCCCTGGCCAGCAGTGGAGTGGAGGCTCCTAGGAGCCACGGGCAGCTGTGTGTGTGGGGTGTGTGGAAGTTGTTACCAGGTCAGGACACATCAGCAGAGCCATGGAAAGAAGCTGCAGGCAACGTGCTGTGACCTTGTGCAGGGAGCGAGGTAGATGCTGACCTGCTGACTCCAGGGTCAGCAGGTACCCAGGAGGAGAGGTCAGGTCTCTAAGGAAGGCCCCTTGCTACAGTGTTGGGGCATAGTTGGCCTCTATGGGGCCAAGGAGCAGGGAAAGCCCACCTGGCTTAGCATGAGGAGCCCTTGGGGCAGACGCAGGTTCCTGATATCTGCAGTGTCCTGGGCGAGGTGGAGGGGGCGCTGTAACTCGGGGCTGACATGACAAGCTGCACAGCCTGGGGCTTAGACAGCAGCCTGTCATCTCACATCCTGGAGGCTGGCATTCTGGTCCCTCCTGAACCCCCTCCTTGGCTCACAGATGGCATCTTCCCTGAGTCCTTGCAGGGTCATCCTGTGTGTGTGTCCTGATGTGCTGTTCATATAAAAACACAGCCATGTTGGATCAGAGCCACCCCATGACTTCACTGGACCTTAGTCACCTCTATGAAGATAGACCTTGTCTCCAAATAAGGACACATTCTCAGGAGCAGGAGGCTGAGTGTGGAGGGCCAGACCTGGTCCATGTGTGGCCTTTCTTATGTCCCTAGGAAGTGTTGTTCCTAGCTGCACAGGCTCACAGAGGGAAACTGAGGCTGTGACCTGAAGAAATGTGTCCAAAAACTATGGACCATCTGTAGAGGGCACTGTGGCCCACAATGCCACACGAGGGCTCTCAGTGGGGCACATGGGTGCAGGGAGGTGCCACCTGGTGCTCCCAGGGGAGCTGGTACCCAACCTGGCCGCACCAGCATGCACTGCCTGGCCCTCTTCAGATGTGTGCTGTGTACCCACGGGACCTCTGTCTGTGTGGTTGGGGTACCGGGGCAGCAAAGCACGCTCGGTCTTTCTGGCCAGGTGTGAGGTCTTCTGTTAGTAGCAGCACCTCTGGGAAGCCCTTTCCAGAGGATGCTCTCCGTCACTGCCACGGTTGCTGCTGCAGATGCTGCACTGCTGGGTGGGAATGAGCTGCCGGAGGCAGGGACTGTGCTGTGTGTGACACAAGTGCTTAGTGCCTCTGTGGAAGTCCCAAGCCTGTGCTGCTGATGGCCACACGCCTGAGGTCAGACTAACCTTTCTACCTCCAGGTACCCCTGACCTTTCAGGGCCGGCATGGATCCGTGCATGGTGGCCATCCCGTGCTGGTGGAGTGTGTGGACCAAACACTGAAAAACCGACCAGTGTTCCACCTGGAGTTGAAGTCATGCACCCCCTATGCAGCAGGTGCCCTCCTGGGTCTCCAGGAGAAGTGAGAGCCCGTGTCTGTCCTTGAGAGGCTGTCCCACTCTGAGGTCCACCTGCAGGGGACTGCAGCCACAGGTGGCAGCACTGATGCTGTTAGTAACACAAGACCAAGTGATAGGATCAGTCCCTGGAGAAGCAGTGTGGTCCTGTCTCCTGAAGCCCAGAAACAGGCTGCACTCACCACACGTGGACACGTGATAGAGTCGATGAGAAAAGAGAATGCCAGGCTGCTGGATGGCGGGAGGGGAGAAGCTCTCCACCGCGGCCTGCCACTGTTCTGGTCCCTCGAGCACCCCTCGCATTATGAAAACTTGACGTAAAATATGAGCCGTAGAGCACTAATGCTGAACTAGGATTGCACTACCCTCCTGTGCACCTGGGTGCTCTGAGGAAGGGAAAGAGCAGAGAGGCAGCAGCAGGGCAAGATGTGGAGCG
The DNA here is from genome assembly GCA_004027875.1 of Aplodontia rufa. Taxonomy (NCBI): domain Eukaryota; kingdom Metazoa; phylum Chordata; class Mammalia; order Rodentia; family Aplodontiidae; genus Aplodontia; species Aplodontia rufa. The sequence goes on from PVKS010027575.1 coordinate 10,238, forward strand.
CCCTGCCCAATGCCGTGCCTTGGCCTCCCTGTCCCCTGCTTACCACACCTGAGGGGGCACTTTGGGGCATTGGGACGTCCAGGCTCTGACTGCTGCTCCCCACCTGAATGGACACTGAGCTCTGGCTGGAGCCCTGTTAGGCCCGAGGCTTCAACACCGTGGCCACCTGTGTGCCCAGTGACTGCTGTGTGGTGCCTGGGAGGCCCCTGTCCCCCTCCTCAGAGCCCTTGGTGAGGACGCTGTCCCGTGCTGTGTACAGAGGGAGAGCAGAGACTGATGCCGCAGGGCAGGGAGGCTCTGGGGGGCTGTGCCTGCCCCTTCCCCTCCAGTCCCTGCCTGTATGGGAGGGCCTCCTTAGGCCACCATGCATGGTTCCGTGTCAAGGGTGTGGCGCCTGCCTTCAGCATGAGTGTGAGGAGCAAGGTCACCTTGAAGATGGGGCATAGTGGCTATACAGTGTCCCAGTCACTCCTGAGCCCAGGCAGGAGTGTCACATGTTCAAGACCAGCCATAGCAACTCATTGAGACCCTGTCTCAAAAAAACACAAGGTGCTGGTGATGTGGCTCCATAGTGGAGTGCCCCAGGGTCAGTCCCAGGGCCACCGCAGTGTGTGCGTGTTGTTTACATCTCACCCTGAAGGTGGTGTGTGTCACCGTTTAGAACACACGAAATGCACTGGCTGACGATTTCTAAGTGCACTGCCCTGCAGCTGCCACTAGCTCTCAGGGCTCTTCATCTTACAAACCTGAAACCTCTCCCCATTAAGCAGCAGTGCTCATGTCCCCAGGGTTTGATTTGGAAAGAATTTAGAGTTTGCCTAAGGTCCCGTTGTTAATCAGCCCTTGCAAGTAGATGGGGCAGGTGGCCCAGCAGGTCTGTGGAGGTGGCCTTGGCTTCCTGGTCCCTTTCCATACACCCTTCCAGGACACAAGATGGGCACAGGATTGTCATAGTGCCCCTACACAGGAGAAAGTGGAAACATGAGCTTATAGATGGCCAGAAAACCTTAGAACCAAGGTACCCGGCCACACTTCATGGTAATTCCATCCAACTGTGGTTGATGGTGTCCCTGGCCAGGGCCTGGGGGGTGCCAGGGGGAGGGGAGTACCCCATGAGGTCAGAGCTCCTGGAGCCCCTGCCAGCCGGGTCTGCACTCTGGTGTTCTGGCTGCAGGGCTTCTCAGGAAGGGCCCGATGCAGAGCACAGCCTCTGCTGGGAGGGCTGGAGTCCTGCTGATGCTTCCGCCATCCTGATCCCAACAGCTGGAAAAAGGCCTGGGCCCTCACCTGCTGTCCCGTCACCTGCCCCCTGCCACCGCCCTAGCCTGCTGGTTCTGAGGCTGAAGTAGATGGCTCTAAGCCCTGTGTCTGTCTGTGGGTGGCCATGGTGACATTTGCAGGCCAGCTCCAGAGCAGAGTAGAGCTGGCAGGGTGAGGCCTGGGGCCACCAGGCAGCCCGCAGCAATAAGGCAGGTGGGTGAAGGGTCTGAGTGACCCCATAGGCTACCCTTCCTGCTTTTCTAGCCTCTGCACCTAGGTGGCCTTGGACCTCGGGGTCAGGACTTCTCTCCAGGTCTCCTGGAGTTTCAGTCCTGCAAGCTGGGGCAAGGAGTAGACTTCACTTGCTTCCTCACCTGTGAGGTAGGGTGGACGTAACCATGACAGAGCTGGTGTGGACATGGCGTACTGCCTGCTCCTTCAGCTGGATACCTCACTCATCTGATGCAGGTGAGGGACCTTCATCCAGGGCTGTGCCCCAGGTCTTTGTCCTGGCCACACCTACATGGGTGGGATCTGGGATAAGAGGGACTGCCCCTTAGGAGTGGTGGGTGGGATTAGTAAGAAATTTTTGAAAAGTTTCACCAATGCTTGTGCCAGGTCACCCTCAAGACCTAAGATCAGTGCCTTCAAAAACCCATATGAGGGTCCTTACTGACAGGTTCTGCGAGCCTTTGGCCTGCTCTCAGGAAGAGTCCAGGTCTGACGACAGGACATGGGGAAGCTGGCTGTCTAAGACTGGGCTAGGGCAGGTCTGGGTTGGGGAGATGTGCCCTAGCCTGTGATTGGGGAAACTGAGGTGTGGCATGCTAGGCTCTCCTCCCCAGGGCCAGGCTCGGCCGGGCTGCTTGACAGTGCCCCTCACTCATTTCTAAGCTCCTGTGGTTCTGGGAATAGGGAGAGGAGGAGCTCACTGGGAGATTTCTCTAGGAACTGTGCAGGCCCCAGGGAACCCAGACCCCATCCTGAAAGTGGTCAGGGTGGCCTGGCTCAGTGTCCTGGACTGTGACCTTGTAGAGCAGAGACAGGTGGCCCAAGGATAGTGTGGAGTCCTGCGCCTCCCCGTCTCCAGGGAGCTGCTGTCCGGTAGCAGCTGTCGTCAACAGTCAGGCCGGTGACCAGGCTTCCTGGAACTGGCCCAGGGAGGGGGCTCCGGCAGGGCTTGGGTCCAGGCCAAGGCTGTGGGCAGCAGGCTTTGTCTGTCCCCCAGGAGAGATGCTTGCCTTCCAGAAACTCCCAGTCACTGCAGTTTGCTGATCATTGATTTCAAAAGGAAGGATAGAATTTAGACTCTGGCTGGCAGGAGAAAGAGCTGCCTCCTGCTTGGCCAATAGATCAGTCACCTCCCAGGAAGGAGTAGGTGGGGTGGGGGCTTCAGAAATAGCTCTGCCTGGCAGGACCCTCGTAGGCCTTAGTCTTTTTTTTTTTTTTTTTTAAGAGAGAGACAGTGAGAGAAACAGAGAAAGAAATAACTTTATTTAGTTTTTCACATGGACTTCGTTGCTCCAACACTTAGTTGTGTACGTGGTGCTGGGGTTTGAACCTGGGTCCTCATGCTTGCCAAGCAAGCACCGAAACCACTGAGCCACCGCTCCAGCCCCTAGGCCTTAGTTTTAACCTGTGAGATGAGGCAGAGTCTTCACAAGGCAGCCACGGTGCAGAGGGCTCAGAGGGTTGGGTCCCACTCCTCACCCTCCTGTCTAGGAGGGTGCTCTGTCTGGGTCCTGGCAGCCACCTGGGCTGTGCTGGGCAGGGGCAGCCTCTAGGTGACCCTAGAAATTTGCCACCCAGGTGTTGCTGAGCACTGTTGCCTTCCAGTGGGCCTCGTTCTATGGTTACTGCCAGGGCAGTGCCAGGCAAGGTGAGGATGGGCAAAGGGGCACCCACCCTGCAGCTGCCATTTTCCATGAGCCCAAGGGCAAAACAGAAAAAAGACCCCTACCAGAATGAAGGTTTTGGAGGAACCTGGGCCAGAGCCTGAGTAAACCTGAGAGGGAGATAGGCTGTGTGTGGGGCTGGAGGCAGGCTGCGGGGCTGGAGGCTGGCTGGAGGCAGGCTGCGGGGCTGGAGGCTGGCTGGAGGCAGGCTGCGGGGCTGGAGGCAGGCTGCGGGGCTGGAGGCTGGCTGGAGGCAGGCTGCGGGGCTGCAGGGAGGCTATGGGGCTAGAGGCTGGCTGGAGACAGGCAACGGGGCTGGAGGCTGGGCCAAGGAGAACTCCAGAAACATGGCCCGCTGCTCCTGGACCTGCAAACACTGGGGCAGTGATAGTGTCGTCTCTGCATAGGCAGCCGTGTGAGGCTACCAGGAACCTCTGTCCTCCACCTTGGCCTCCCCTACTGCCTGTCTTCTTGTCCTCTCATTGTGCCAGGCACAGTGTGGGGGCTAGAGTGGGACTGGCAAAATCCCCACGGGACAGAGATGTCACTCAGCAATGCGTACCTGCCAGATGAGCTCTACATGGAAGAGGGGAGAGCCCAGGGATGGCTGGGCACAACACGTGCTAAGGCCCGAAGCATGAGAGAATCAGGTGCATGGGGATGCCCCAGAGGCAGGGCTGGAGAGCCTGGGCTGTGCTGTGGGGTTTGGATGTCACTGGGCTGACCCCACCACAGCCCTCCTTGCTTGGATGGCAGGTGGCTTGATGACCTCCCCCTCCAGTCCAGATTTGGGCTCCCCTAGCCCAGGGACAGGCAGTTGGTGACAGAAGGCTCGAGTGAGTATGGCCACTGGCACGTCCAGATGGCCTCTTCACCCCTACTCCTGAGCAGGAAGCGTCCAGGCACATGAAGACCCCTCCCTGCTCCCTGAGGCTATGGGGGTGGGACAGGGCTATCTGCTATCCAGGGTCTCAGAGATCCTGGGGCTGGGAGTCACAAATGGACAAGAGCAGCTGTCGCCACCACGTCCAGAGCAACGGCGCCAAGAAGCCCCCACAGCCCCCGCCTGCCCTCCTGGGAGCAGAGAGGCTGCGCTGGCTGCAGCCTTTTAAGGGCATCTCTGGCCAGCACCTCCATTACCGGTCATCCTGGCTGAAATGTGAGGCTGGCGGGAGCCCGAGGCGCTCACGCTGGAGGAAGCTCTTCCTGGCCGGGCAGACGGCCGGCTCTGCTGGTCCACCACATGGCACTCCTTTTTGGGAGTGGGGAGCCAGGCTGCTTAGAGGGCACTGCCCAGCCCTGCCCCATGGGCGTCCAGGACACAGTGGCAAACACACTCTAGAAGCTGTGGTTTCTGGGGGCCAGGGTGAGTGTGGGCACCAGGCAGACATTCTGTGACCCTCTGTGCTTCTTGCTGGACTTAGAACGTCCTGTCCCTCCCCTTGCCTGAACTTTCTCTCCAGGCTTGGGGGTTCTTCCCCTCACAGGAGACCCTGAGGCCAAGCGTTGTACAGTGAAGCCTGGTGGGAGGCTGCGGGTGTGGGGGACACTCCAGCACCCCAGATCTCAAAGTCCCTATAGTCAGGGACACAGCAGAGGGGTGGGCTTGGGTGGGGAGGGAAAGGCTGCAGGGGCCCTGGAAGAGCAGCCTCTGTTTCAAGCCCGGCTTGGTGCCCCTCCAACCAGGTGGGTCTCAGTTCTCTGCCCAGGGCACAGAGAGTCCTCATAGAGAGCTGTGTGTGTGTGGGATCTTGTGCCCAGGCTTGTGCTGGCATCTGCCTCACCAGGTCCAAGGGAGGAAATGGCAGGCAGCCTAGGACTGTCTCCCTGTGTTTATAGCTGAGGAAACACACAGCTGCCCCTGGGTAAGGAGCATGTGGAAGGGCAGAGCAGGATCCTCCAGTGTACCCTTTGCCAGGCCCAGGTGCGTACCTGCAGCAGCAGAGGTCTGTTGGGTCTGATGGACTGGGCCGCCAACTAGCCCAGCAGCCTGGTCACCGACAGACAGCTCAGCATAACTGAGGGCTGGCATCAGAGTCTGAGCACAGGATGGGCTCTCTTCCCTCTGTTGGTCTGTTGGGCTGCTGTGGTGAAGGGCAGATTGGGCGGCTTATACAAGACGAGTGTGTTCCTGTTCAGGAGGTGGCAGGGAGCGGGGCTGATTCCTTGCCTCCCACCTGGCCTTGCAGGAACGTCGCGGACTCCATGTCTGCCTTACACAGCCGTCTCTGCGTGTGCCCCACCTCCCTTTCAGAAGGATGCCAGGCATGCTGGATCAGTGTGGCCCTGTCCTCACGGCATCTCCAGACAGGGCCCCAACACAGGCCTGAGGTCGGGTCTGTAGCTGACCGTTGGGGCCACAGCTCAACCTGTGCGATGAGCCGCAGGACAAGGGCGTCAGTTCTCCCTGCTCCGACTCCCGTCCTGTCTGGACCCTACCCCATAAGGTGAAAGGGACGCTCGGCTCACACCACTGACCATGTGGGAAGTCTCACGAGAACTTGCATAGTCACCTAGACCTGGTTCAGGGAGCACACAGCAATGGAACATGTCCTGTGTACTAGCAGCAGATAACATCAAGACTAAAATGCCACCAACGGACATGGAAGATTTAGTTGTAGAACTTTAAAAAATGTGCAAGTCCTGACGGAAAAACCGCAGAACACTGTTGAGGTAATTTAAGGAAGTCAACAGAAGGAGAGGATGAGCTCGTTCCCGGGACGCGCAGCTGCGGCAGGGTTGAAACGTGCCTTCTCTCCAGGCTCATCTGCCGTCCAAGGCGACCCAGCTGAAACCCTCTCAGGTTCCTTTGTAGATGGTACAAGATGGTGTCAGTCTCGCATAGAAATAGAAGGGCCAATCAAGTCTGTTGGCATACAGATTCAGAGGACACATGTGGCCCGATTCCAGACTCGCTGAAAGCCACCACCATCCAAACTCTGTGTTGGCCTCCGGGTGCACGCTGTCACCAGAGCAGGAGAGACCCACAGATGGGGCACATTGCCAACCAAGGCAAAGGTGGTTCTGTGGTGTCCATGGCTAGAAGTGGAGCTCGGATCTACACCTTGCAGTACAGGCGAGGCAGACTCAGGGCAGGTCCCAGACCCAAACTCGCCCCCTAAACCTAGACCCTCCAGGACAGAAGTCTCTGTCACCTCACATTAGGACAGAACTTCTCGCATCCAACCCCAGAAGCACAAAGCATAAAAAGAGTTAATAGATTCAGCTTCATTAAGAACTTTCTCTCCTCAAAAGATACCGTCCAGTAGTTGAAAGGCAGGGCACAGAACAGGGGAAGCGCCGGCCAAGCACACTTGAGATGAACAGCTTCTATCCAGAATACTGTGGAGAGGACTCCCTGGGCCCCGCAGGAAAGCAGCCCAATTTAAAAGTGCGCAAAGACTGAGCAGACATTCCACTGAAGATGACGAGACTTCAGTCACCAGGGAAGGCAAGTAACGTCCCATGCACATCACTGCACTCTAGAGGAGCTGCAGTTCAGGGCAATGTGCCTGGTGTTGCTGAGGCTGTGGATCAGCAGGGTCTCCTATCCTGGTGAGACCACTTTAGGAAACAGTCCAGAAGTTTCCTTAGAAATTCAATAGCAGGACGCACGCCTGTAGGCCCCGCTACCTGGGAGGCTGAGGCAGGAGGATCGCTTGAGCCTGGGGTTCAGGGACAGCCCAGGCAGCACAGCCAGAGAGGCTGTGCTGTGTGACTCAGCCTTCCTAGTGCTGGAGAACAGTGTTGGTCCACATGCAGGCCCGGCTCATGGATGTTGCAGCCGCTTTATCTGTATGACTGAAAACTGGAAATAAATGCATGTCAGTCGCGGGGGAGGGGAGTGAAGAATCAAACAGCAAGAAAAGGGAATGGGCTGGTGCGGTGGCCACACCTGTGTTCCCAGTGGCTTGGGAGGCTGAGGCAGGAGGATCAAAAGTTCAGAGCCAGCCTCAGCTATTAGCAAGTCCCTGAGTAACTTGGCAAGACCCTGCCTCAAAATAAAGAATGACAAGGGCTGGGGATGTGGCTTAGTCATTAAGCCCTGGTATCAAAAAAAGAAACAAAAGGGAATGAATGGGCTCCTGGGCCCCACTCTGCCAAGTGAAAGACGCCACAGAGCAACCCTGGGCTCTGGTGGACATTCCAGAGCGTGCAGGCCTGTTGCTGCGGGTGGCATGGGGTGGAGTCAGAAGGAGGGCAGCAGGTGGGTCGCCTCCGCATGAGGGGCATGCTCACTTTCTTGGTGGTGGTGACAGTTTGCCATGCACACTTTGTCAAAGTGTATCAAATTGCACACTTTAAATATGTGCAAGTTGTTATGTGTCCAACACACCTCAGTGAACAAACAAAACCTCAGACCAGACAAATAAGGCATGGGATACGCTGTTTTCTCAGGGAATACCGTTGTGTGTGCTTGTATGTGGGTAGGGACATACATTGCATATCGCAGTTTTCCAGAAGCCTCCACCCCATTTGGCAAGCTGTTATGTAGAGAGGTACGTACTTTAAAGGGAAGAATGTTTGCGGAGAGCTCCCTTTACCGCCTGCAGAGGGGCTGCAGAGGGCTGTGGGTCTGAGCCACCTGGCCCGCTGGCTCTCAGCTTTGCTGGCTTTCTACCTGTGCCTGATTCTGCACACCTGCAGAGGCTGCAAGGAGCAAGAACTGGCTTAGGGGCAAGTGACCAGAAGCTGGATTCAAATCCTCATGTTGTTTAAGGTGAAGCCACGTACACACAAACATGTACACACGCACACACGCACACACACTGGCCAGGCGTCTGGTTCAGTGCAGGGCGGAGGGTGAGTCACTGGCAGCTCTGAGCCTCCCAGCCTGCAGCTCACCTCCCACTCTGCTTGCACATTTGTTGTGCAAAGAGGAAGTGACCACATTTGCCAGAGCCAGCACCTTGAGGAGAGGGGGATGGCCATACCAGCAGCTGCTGGAAGTGACTGTTCCTCAGCGGGGTTGTGGAAGGGAACTCCACCAGGGTGGAAAGTGCAAGCTTCCATCCTCCCTGGGGAGACAGGCAGCAGGGTCCCAGCGGCTGGGTGTCTGTCCTGCCAGATGCCTCCCTTTTCAGCAGTATCCCAGGGCCCTGGCCAGAGGGGACAGGGGCCCCCTGCCCTGCAGGCTTTGTGGGTGCAGCCCACAGTCATACCTGTGATCCAGGGGCTTCCAGGTGGGGGAAGTTGCCTCACCACTGCCTTTGCACTAGGTATCCCCCTCCCCCTTCCCCTTGACTCAGCGCTTGAGCCTTGGAGTCTTAAAGGAGGAGGCATCAGGACCCAGGACAAGCATGACCGTGTGTGTGTTGTTTGATGCAATGTGGCCACCTAGGTCCACACCTGTTCATTCTGGACTTGGTTGCCAGCGGTTCACTCGTACCCCAGATACTGAAGCCCAGACCCCCATGCCCCAGTGACCTGTGTGGAGGTGAGAGGGGGGAGTTGGGCAGTCAGAGTAGTTAGAATGCCGAGTCAATCAAGGGAAAACTGGTTCTTTTCCTTTAAGATCTATTTGACATCCCCAGTGCTAGTAGGAGGGTCAGCAAGGTGGGTCCAGATGCAGACGCTCCCTTCTGCTAAGCAAGCCCATCCTTGCTAGTGATGCCCCAGGAGCAAACCCAAGGCTGGACCCAACCAGAATTTCCTGCCCCACGGTCTAGGTTTGAGGAAGGGAGAGGATGACCAACTGAAGGGAGAAATCCTGTAAAAAGGGCAAACCTCACTGCTCTTCAGCTCTGTCCCTTCTCCCACTCTGGGGGCGTCTGCTCTTTCCCTGTGCTTTGCTTTCTGTTATATTCTAAAAATAAAATCCGTCTGCCACGCTTGCCTCAGTGTCCCTGGTTTTATTCTCCGACTCTGGGGACACGAACCTGACTTCTCCCAAACCAGCATAAGAAGGTTGGCCTTCACGGATGCTCTCGAGTTAGGGGGAGGCCGCCCCAGTAGGCGGCCCTGACCCAGCGTGATGTGTGCACGCTTCGGGACGCTGGAAGAGACGCGCCTGCGCAGGAGGAACCAGCGGTGAAGACCAGAGTGGAGGTCGGCCTCCTTCCTCAAGCCAAGGGCCCAGGGTTGCCAGGGCTCCCTGCAGGGGCCTGGAGCAGATGGTCCCTCACCCTCAGCAGGAGCCAGACCTGCGGTCCCTGACCTCAGACTTCCGGCCACTAGACTGACTTTCCAGCACCTGCTTCTCCTGCAGCTCTGCACGGGCAGCGGCCATTAAGAGCCCTGGTCTGGACTGGCCCCCACCGAGGCCCCAGGAGAGCCTGCAGGCAGCAAGCTCAGAGCCGCGAACCTGAGGCTCTGGGCCACAACTGCCCTCCATGGGCTGCGGGCACTGTAGCCCTGGGGCAGCCGCCCGAGCCCTGGGTTCCTTTTGCTGCCTGCCGCCTGCTGTGGACACTGCTCTGCTTGCCTGCTGTTTTCCGGCTTCCCAGAACTGAATGCAGGGTGCACAGCTGCCACTCCCACAGCCTGTGGCAGGGACCCCCTCCCCACTCCTGCCCTCAGGTCAGGGGCTTGAGCCAGCCCAAGGACCACACTCAAGGCTTTGGAGACGCTGCCGCTTGTGCACACAGGTAGGGCACAGGGTGGGTGTCAGGTCCTGGGCTGGGTTTCCTCCTGAAAGCTCCCTGTTGGGCCCTCTGGGGCACCCTGCCTGGGAGACCCTCCCTGGGGGCCCCAAGGTTGGCAAGTGTGTAGGAAAGACTCCCTTTAGAGTGGGGCACAGGAAAGAACAAAGGCACCCCTGGCATGGCCTCCCTGGCCCACCTCCACCTCTGCCCCAGCCCCCACCATGGCCTCCCTGGCCCACCCCCACTCTGTGAACTGCAGCAGCTGTGTGCAGAGACCCAGGCTCTCCGAGTCTGGTGCACCTCCCTCAGGAAATGGGCCATTGATTGAAAACTGACCCAGTGCAAACATGCTCCACCGCTCCCCAAGACACGGCTGCTATACACTCTGGGCCCCTCGGGGCCTCGGGAGAGCTGCCACACGGGCCTTTGGCCCTCTCCTGCCCAGCAGTGGGGCGGGATGCAAGTCTGGAGGTCAGTTGGTGGCTGGGGCTGTACAGTGTCATGCAAAGGGCAGAAGCCAGCAGCGGAATGGGGTTTACTGTGGTGTGTGGAGATGCTGACCCGCTGGTCACAGGCACGGGCAGTCTGGAACTCTGCCTGGTGAAGGAGCTGGTGGGTGGACGGACCCAGGGCCAGTCAGTGTCCAGTGTCTCCCACCCCTCTGACAGGCTCATAATTGCTTAGCCTCCTGCATAGGCCTCGGGGTCAGGAGTGGCCTCTGGCTGTGTCCATCCTGGCTGCACATGCTAAAGGTCCAAACATGGTCCAGCCTCCAGCCTGGCCACCAGGGCTTCAGAGACAAGGAAAGCCCCACCCTCACGCCAGAGCCTTCCTGCCCTATGAAAGGACCTTGTTCCAAGTTCCACCCGTGGAAGGTTCCAAACACTCGAGGGAGGGAGGATGCAAGCGGGCATCTAGGCTCTGATCCAGCCCCATTGGACGGCCACACTGGCGGCACACTGCATTCCAGAGCGAAGAGGAACTGTGAGTGGATCTCACACTGTGGCAGCAGGAGGCAGCGGCTTGGGCCAGGTGCCCACAGAGGGGAACTCAGACCCTCTTCATGTGCTCACGCACACCGTGCACACGGGCTTCCAAGCCCCGGTCACCAGGGCGGAGCCTCTGTGCAGGGCACGGTGGCCCTGGACATGTGTGCTCAGGTGGCCCTGTCCCCCAGTTTCCCATGGTTTCCCAGTGCCACCTTGCTGAACCTGTGTGTTGCACGTTCTCATTTGCACGGGGAGGTGCTGGGCGTGCCCTGTGGTGTGTGCAAGGCTAGACTGCTGGCCGTGCCCTGTCCTGCGCTGGCGCCTGCGGCCCCTAGAGCCCCAGCCCCATCCTCTCCACCTGGCGCTGCCCACACTCCTTCTCTTCTGGTTTCTGCTTATTTTGAGAAGTTGGAATTCAGGACGGTACATGGGATTAGATGGCTCCAGGCTTCTGCCAGCCACAGCTAATGGCTGCTTGCGCATGGTCACGTGCGCACAGTGCTTTCCGTCACTGCCCAGCTCCAGTCTGCCCTGCTGCCTCCCTGCCCCCCTGCCCTCCTGCCCCCCTGCCCCTGTGGCTGCGTTTCTGCCTCAGCCCCCACTTGGGACATGTCTGAGTGTCCCCCGCGGAGGGGTTTTCACGTGTGCTGTCTGTTCCCTGTGCTCTTCCACCTACGTCCCCAGCGTATAGTTCCCGTGACACCACCTGCCTCCAGGTGTCACCATCTCCTTCATTCCCCGCTCTCTCTGCACTGGGAGTCGAACCCAGGGCCTGGCAGATTCTTGGCAAGTGCTCTTCCACCGAGGTGCTCCGCAGCTGTGGTCTCTGTTCCATTGACCTGGCTGGCAGCTGCTGACACTCCTCAACGCTGCCCTGCCCACCGGGAACTGAAGTCAGTGGGCAGCTGGCCACACCCCACTCGGCGCCCCAGCTCACTGCAGAGCCCTGCGCCCCCGTGACCTCAGGACGCCCAGGAGCTGAGGTTGATGACTGTGTTCCTGACCTAGCCCCAAGGTCGTTTAGTCCCCTGAGGAGGGGCATCAAGCTGCGCTTGGGCCACCTAGGTGTCCCCCTTGTCTCCTGGAGCTGTCCCTGGGGATACGGCTGGACGTAGAACGGCTGGTGTGTGTGGTTTGGTGTACCCGCAGCAGAGGAGCGGAGGGGGTAAAGGGCCCCGTGGATGACTGTCCTGCCTTCTTGGCTGCGGCAGGGCTGGCCTGGCTTCCTGAGTCCTTCCAGCTGCGTGCTTGGTCTGGGGACCCCTCCATGGGTTCTCTGACTGCTCTGGGGTACTGGGTCCCTGGGAGGGGAAGGCAGAGGTCTAGGGTCCTGGGGCTGAGAGGTGCCTGTGGTGGGAACGCTGGGTGTCCAGTGATTCCCCTCCAGCGTCTGGGCCACCACTATCCCTCCTGTACCATCAGGGCACTGGGCTCACCTGGGTCCTTTCCATGGACGCTGTGAGACCTCAGGAAGCTCTGACTGTGGAGAGTGTCTGCCTCCTCCCTGGGCCTTGCTCACTGCAGGAGGACCTGGCAGGACCGAGTGTGGAGCTGTTGGTGGAGGTGGCCTTGTCCTGGGTCAGCAGGGGTGGCCTCAGGTGGTACAGCATCCACCCCATTGCCACATCCAGTGCAGGCAGGAGTAGTTACTGGCACAGTGGGAGTGGGGGTCCTGGGCAGGTGCAGGGCACAGGCTGAGTGTGCGTGTGTGTGCGTGTGTGTGTGTGTGTGTGTGTGTGTATGTGGTGAGTCTGTGAGAGTGTGGTGTGTGTTGTATGCAGTTGTGTGTGTGTGTGTGTGTGTGTGTGTATGGTATATGGGGTATGTATGTGTGGTGTGTGCTGTTTGTTGGGTGTATGGTGAGCCTGATGGTAGGGGAGCTGACATCCTGTCTGCGGTTTCTGACTCCTCCCAGGCCCCCTCTTCCTGGGAACAGCTATTGATTGGGTGACGTTGTGAACTCTTGCTTGATCCTGCTGTCCTTGAAAATAGAGCTACAAGGAGGCAGCTTCAAGGCATCCCTTCCTCCCTCTGGGACCTCCACAGCCCAGGTCCCTGCAGGGCTTGCTTCTGGCAGGGAAGGACAGACGCCGCTGCAGGCCGATGCAACCGTCACTTTCTGTGTTCAGTGGAGGGTGACAGGGCTGGGGAGGAGGCCCGGCCACCTGGCTGTGGGCCTGTCACCTGCTCCATAGGACCCACCGTGTTCCCCTCCGGCTCTGTGGGCACCGGGAGTGTGTGGCCACCCAGAACAACACTGTGAACTCAGTGGCCTCTTCTGGACTCAGGGCGCCCTCCAGACCCTCTAGGTGGGGACATTTGTCTGGTCCTTTTTGGGAACAAGCCTCTGTCCTGGATGGTTCTGCAGACCGCACCCGACTCAGAGGGCCTCGTCTTCTGGCCCAGAGCCTCTCAATTCTTTTGATCAAGTACGTAACCATAGAAATGTCTGCTGCAAGGGATCAGGGGATGGGAGGAGGGAGGTGGAGGGGTGTGGGGGGAGGGATATTGAACAAATTGTATTACTGAATTGTGTGCATCTAGGAATATGTGACAACTAATCCCAACATTATGTAAAATTATAATGCACTAATTAAAAAATATATACATATAAAGAAATGTCTGCCACAGTTTATGTCAAATAAAAATGGCAGGGGCTCCTGCTCTGGCCCAGAAGACCAGGCTAAAAATAAAAAGGGAGTCACTGGTGCCGAAACACCACATTGTCAAGCTGAAACCAAGCTGTCTGCGACCTTCCGAGAACCAGGAGGGAACAGCCCTGCTTCCCACACAGGCCGGTTTCAATCACACAGCAGAAGCTCTTGGGTTCAATCCTGGCCGAAAAGGCCCCTGGCCCCGTCTTCCCTGCCCGACCCTGCATGCCCTTCTCTGCCCGCTCGTTGGAACAGCCTCTCTATTTTAGGGAGTGAGGTGATTCGCAATTCTAGAATCAGAACCACAGCCTGGTGAGGTCTGTGGGTGTCAACAGGGATTGGCATCTGAACTGCGCGTGTGCTGTGGTCTCCTTTGCTGGGACCTCAAGGCGCGTGCACACTTGGTGTGAAGCCCGCTGTGCAGTAGCTGCTCACACCCCACCAGAGCGTTGAACCGATGACCTTGAAGACTTCCCCAGAGCAGCGTGTGCAGGCCCCCGCAAGCCCACCAGGGAGATAGGAGCCAGGCCCCTACCCTGGTGCCCGGGAGCCAAGGGATCTGGAGCAGGGGGCCTAGGCTGCTTGGAGTGGTGGCTGTCCCTGGATGCCCATGCAGCCTATCTGCCCCATGCGTCCCGGCTGCCCTTGTCCTGGGTGCCTCTTCCCCACTGCTAGGTCTCCACGGAGTTGATGGGGGCTGCAGAGGGTTCCCAGAGGGCTCTGGAGTGGGGTGGGGCATCTGTACGGCAGGAGAAGGCCCTGCTGAGGTGGCCAAGGCTGCAGATGGACTCCACCAGGGGTGACTGGGAGGGCCAGGCTGCTGCAGAATGGGCCTGTGTCCACCTGGCTGGGACACGTGAGCCATGGCTGTAAACATCACTCTGGGCTTACAGGGCACCTAGAGGGCTCACACCCCTCCATCACAGGGCCTGCACACGCTCACAGCCCTGCTGCTGAGGCTGCCTCAGGCCTGGCCTCCTCTAGCCGGGAGACCTTTCATTTCTGCCTTAGGTTCTTTCTATTATTCTAAAATTATGCATGACATAAATGTTCCCCTCTCAACCTTTTTCACTTCTGTCCTGGGGATTGAGCCAGGGGTGCTTTACCACTGAGCTACACCCACCCCTTTTTATTTTTGAGACAGGGTCTTGCTGAGTTGCTCAGTCTGACATTCTGTCCCCAGCCTCCCAAGTCAGTGGGATCATAGGCGTGTGAAACTGCACCCATCACCTTAGCTACTTTTAAGTGCATGGATCGGGGAGGACATTAAGCACGTTCTTGGTGTTTTGCGGCCATCACCTCTGTCTATCTCCAGAACTTTCCTACCTTCCCAAACTGATACTCTGTCCCTGTTTAACACTGACTCCTCCCTGCAGCCCTGGCACCTGCCGTGCTTCTTTCTGTCCCCGTGAACTTGGCCACTCCACGTACCTCGTGTAGGTGGATCTGTGCTGCACTGGTCATTCTGCGGCTGCTTATGTCCCTTAGCCTGTGACTTGAGACCCATTCAGGCTGCAGCAGGTATCAGTGCCCCACTGCTCCATCACCCATCGGTGGACAACAGGTTGCTTCCAGCTCTGGTTGTGACTAACGTGGCTATGAACGTGGGTGCACGGGTGGCTGTCTCAGTCCTCTTGGTGGAGACCAAGGGTGCCAGATCCCATGGTGGCGCTGTGTCTAGCTATGGAGGAGCCACCCCTCCGCATCCTGGCTGCACTTGCTGATCCTCGATCCTGTCGTCCGGGGAGTGGGGGTGCCTCGCTGTGCTTTTGAGTTCCATTTCCCTAATCAAGGGGGCTGAGCATTTTTTCATGTGCTCATTAGTGAAATGTCTACTCGAGTTCATTGCTGGAGTTTGAATTTTTTAATCCTTGTTGAATAATTTTAGGGCAGTGTGTGTTCTGGAGGTCACTCTCACATCTGTGGGCCTTTCTCTCGTTCTAACTTCCAGTGCCCTCTGTTCACCTGCCTTTCGTGTTGCTGGCCCTACTGGTGGTGTCACATCCAGCAGCCATTGCCAAATCCAACATCCTGGGGCTTTCGCGCTGTGTTCTTCTTTATGGTGGAGGTCTTATGTTTTGGTCCTTGATTCGTTCTCAGTGTTTTGTACCTGGCTTAAGGTCAGGGTCCAACTGCGTTCTTCCTGTGTGTTTCCGGTTTTCCCAGCACTAGGTGTTGAAGACTCCCTCTCCCCACTGAATGGTCTGGGCACCCTTGTTGAAAAGCACCTGCTTGGGGGCGGGAGCGATGGCTCAGCAGTTACTGTGCTTGCCTTGCACGTGTGAGTCCGAGAGTTCGATTCCCCAGCACCACATTCGCAGCAAAGCGTCGGAGCAAAGAAGGCCATATGAAAAACTAAATAAAATTCTCTCACCCTCTCTCTCTCTTACTGTCCCTCTCTTAAAGAAAGAAAGAAAGAACTAAAGAAAGAAAGAAAGCACCTGGCCAACAACTGGAGGGCTTCTTCTTCCCCGCTGGTCAACCTTTTATTTGTTTTTTAAGAGAGAATCTATTTTATTTATTTTTCCACCTGGCCTTTGTTTCTCTAACACTTTGTTGTGTATGTGGTGCTGGCTTTGAACCCGGGTCCATGTGCGTACGAGGCAAGTGCTCCACACGCTGAGCCACCCCTCCAGACCCCATGAGTCTACTTTCCGCGAGAGGCACAAGCACTCTCTGTCTTGTAGCAGCTCTGACATCACAAGTGTGGATCCTTTGGCTTCATCCTTCTTTCAAGCTTGCCTTGGCTAGTCAAAGTCCCCGAATTCCATCCTAACTTCAGCATGGATTCGTCTATTTCTTCAACAAGTGCTGTTCCTCCTTTCTGCAACTACGGTGTATGAGGTGGATTTTAGATTTTTGTTTGGCCGGCCACCGGTGGAGTTCTCTGTATGTAAACAGATGGTTTACTTCTTCCCAATGTGATGTATTTTCTTGTGAGCACAGCGCCATGTGGTATGTGCGTGTGCATGAGCACCATGCAGTGTGGGTACATCATAGGATTGCACGAGAGCACGTTAGCATGCTGAGGACCTGTGTGGCTCAAATAGGCGAGCGCCGTCTGTGGTGGACGAGGCTCCAGGGAGTGAGAGAGGCTGGCTCCGGACTCCTCTGGGGTTAGGTGGGGTCGTCCAGGTGTTCAGGAGTGCCAGCTCCAGGGCTTGAGGGATCAAGCAGGAGTTAGCCTCGGTCACTCAGGGCCTCATATGAGTTCTTAAATGTGGGAGTCAGGTATTCTGACAGTTTGGTGGCTCTACTTTACAGTCATAGAGCTCCGCAGCTGATGATGTACTGTGGTCAAGCTCCCTGCTCCTGGCGGAGGTGGCTCATGGTGTAGCTGTGGTGGAGCTCCTGCTCCTGGAGGAGGAGTCTCATGGTGTCACTGTGGTGGAGCTCCTGCTCCTGGAGGAGGTGGCTCATGGTGTAGCTGTGGTGGAGCTCCTGCTCCTGGAGGAAAGGACTCATGGTGTAGCTGTGGTGGAGTTCCTGCTCCTGGAGGAGGTGGCTCATGGTGTAGCTGTGGTGGAGCTCCTGCTCCTGGAGGAGGGGCCTCATGGTGTAGCTGTGGTGGAGCTCCTGCTCCTGGAGGAGGGGACTCATGGTGTAGCTGTGGTGGAGCTCCTGCTCCTGGAGGAGGGGACTCATGGTGTAGCTGTGGTGGAGCTCCTGCTCCTGGAGGAGGGGCCTCATGGTGTCACTGTGGTGGAGCTCCTGCTCCTGGAGGAGGTGGCTCATGGTGTAGCT
>PVKS010027576.1:0-12044 GCA_004027875.1 Aplodontia rufa
ATGGCTGATTCTCTGAACTCTGTTCTGTCCTCTCAGTACATGTGAAGGAATCCTTGGTGTTTGTCCAGGTGGTAAGGGGGACTGGCTGGGCTTCAAAACCTGGAGCGCCAGATACTGACAGCATTACCCGGCGCTCAGATTGAGTGATGGAGAGCGGGCAGCAGGTTCAGGGAGTCATTAATCTTCTTCTGAAGAGCTGTCTGTCGCCAGGCCAAGGGTTTGCCAATCCGTGGGCCTGTGGGAACTGGAAGCTACCGAACGGAAGGGAGAATTTGGTTAAGCACATTCCGATTTCCAGTGTCCCCTTTGGTGGAAGCGTAGGGCTGGGGCAGGTTCTTGCCCAGTGTCCCTGCCGGTCATACTTGAAGCAGGCACTTGGGAGGCATGGAATCTGATGCAGAGGACCTTTGTTTATGAGGTCCCTGGGGTCCTTGTCAGGGTGCAGCTGACAGCATTTGGTACCTAGCCTGATCTCGTTTGAGTTTTTGTGTTTTTAATTCCTCCTCCTATTGTTGTAGACCTTGAAGGCCAATTTTACAAGTTTGCACTGATCACTGAGGGCACTGAGAGGTCTGGGATCCGTCCTCCAGTTTTTGAGTTTTTTTCTGATATCAGGGGCAGATTGGGAAATGAAATGTAAATGAAGGTAAAGTCTGCCGTCATCTGAGTTAGGATTAAGGTTATAAGATTAATCATAGCCTCTGAGAGGCAGAGAGTTAGAGGGCAGGGTTTTCATCACTGCCTTGGGTTATTTCTTTAATCTTTTCATACTTTTTTTTTCCCAGGGCTGAGGACCGAACTTGGGGCCTTGCATGTGCTACGCAAGCGCTCTGCCACTGAACTAAATCCCCAACTCCATACTTTTTTTTTTTTAAAGAAAGGATAGTGAGAGAAGAGAGAGGGAGAGACAGAGAGAATCAATTTTACTTGGTTTTTCACATGGCTTTCATTGCTCTGACACTTTGTTGTGTACTTGGTGCTGGGGTTTGAACCCCTATACTCGCGCATGTCAGGCAAGCGACGTATCTGCTGAGCCACGGCTCCAACCCCTAGTTTACTGCCTTTAAGGCAGCCTTTTCCATTCCTGCCAAGACACAGGTAATAAAGTGACCTAGCTTAGCTTTTCAGGAGAACTGATCTGGTAATCCCAGCTCAAGTCAGTGCAGGGAATAGACAGTACCAATGGGGTTATTGGCAGGGTCTTGATGGTGGAAGGTGTCTGCATGCGCCTTATCCTCTGGGGAGAGGCAGGAAGAAAGAATGACATAAATGTCATGCCAGGTGTCAAAGGACTGGGTAAAGTGTAGGAACTGCTTTTGAAAGGTGATGGGGTCTGAGGTAAAAGAGCCTAAACATCTTTCTATCTGGGAGAGGTTGTTTAAGGAAAATGGGACATAGACATGTATTATGCCTTCTGCTCCTGCTATGGCATGGAGGGGAGGACCCTAGAGGGAGCAGAGGGTTCCTTTGGGGGCAACCTCCAGGAGTGGGTGTGGGATGGGGAGGGAGTGAGGTTGAGGATGTGCATAAGGAGGTTGATTGTGAGGTGGAGGTCAAAATCAGAGGCTGAGGGGCTGGAGTGGTGGCTCAGCGGTTATGGCACTTGCCTGGTATGCGCTACGACACAGGTTTGAATCCCAGCACCATGTGCACAACGAAGTGTTGGAGCAACAAAAGCTAGATGAAAAAATAAATAAAATTGATTCTCTTTCTCTCATTCACTATCCCTCTCTCTTTAAAAAAGAAATCAGAGGCTGAGGAAACAGAGGATGGGGAGGTATGGATACATAGAGACGTTGTTTCATTGAGGAGAAGAATGTGAAAAGCTGAGCAGTTTTGGCAGACGAAAGTCTGGAGTGGAGGTACCAGGCCTGGAGTGGAGGCCTGGACATAGAGAACCTTGGACCATTTGGCTTTGTGGTGGAGAGTTTAAGAGCTCTGAGAATTTGGGAGTCAAATGTACCATTTTCAGGCCAGTGACTGTTATTGTCCAGTTTATATTGGGGTCAAGCAATATTACAGAAGAACACCAGTCTTTCAACTGTGTCTTGGAGACCCAGATCTAGTTGGGAAGGTACCCCAAGAGGGTGTCTAGTGGAAGCTTCGAGGCTTGGCCCATGTTGGACGAAATGGACTGAGGAGGCCACAAGGACTCTGGAGTAGAGAAAGACCAAAATCAAGGGGCATCCTCAAGAGAGTTTGGTTCCTCTGGGGTTCTTCCTGGAACAACCAATGGAATGACTGGCAACTGATGCGCGTCCCCAAAGAAGGCGGTGGTTGGGGGTTTCTCACACCTACGGCTGAGATTTGGGGGAAGGAAGAGTATCCTTCAGGGACCAGTATCCCCAGAGAGAGAAACCATGGCAGGGATTCCAGTGAATATGGAAGAGTCAGAGGGGTTCACTCGCCCAATAATTGATGGTCAGTGGTGGATGTGATGTCCAGCAATGTTCGTGGTCTTAGTGGAGCCACCAGAAGGAGAAGTGGTGGAGAGAGAAGGGGCTGGGAAGACTGGGTCAAGGTCAAGGGAAGGCTTGGAGAGGCCACTCTGGTGGAACCTCAGAACACTGATCCTGGGTTTCAGTACCATTTATATAAGGTCAAAGTGAATGAAGGAAATAGGACAGTGGTGGTGGCTCAACAGTAACACAGGTTTATTGGGCAAAACCTGTGGAGGGGGCCCCAGGAGAGTCTGGGACCCATCGCCCACTTACAGCATGGGGTAGACATAGAGGTAGTGAGGAAGAGAGGATTAGGGAGTTTCTGGGGAGATGTCCGGGAAGGGTCCTCTTCTCTGTGTGGAGTATTGTCCAGTCTTTAGTGAGGTAGATCAGGGGGTTAATGATAGTTGGTTCTTGTTCTAAGATGGAAGATCAGATTCAAAATGACATTGCCTAAGTCTAGTTCTACCTAACAGTTCCCACACTCTTATAGGGAAATTCAAATTGTCCCTCTGAAGGTTCAGTAACTAAGTCTACTGAAACCAACAGACAATAGACAAACTAACAGGAAAAAGGCCATCACGAGTTTATTAACATTGTGAAAGGACAAAATTACAATTGTAATATCTTAATTGATTTTCCATTCTAGAATCAAGCAACACTTAATTCTATAAAATAGAATAAATGTTCCATGAACTGAGCAGAGGTAGGTTTTACCGACAGAAAAAGGCTAAAGAAAGCAGAAACAGATTAAATATCGAATTGGACATTTCAAACTTTCCTTATGAAACAGGGACAGGGAGTCAGAACAAGAGAAAAGTAATTGATTGGTTAACTTCAGGTCACTTTAGGTCACTTTGTTTTGTGTAAGAATTAAAAAGGGTACTTTATTATCATGCGGATGGAAACTATACTGTATGAGAAGTTTGGCTGCTTTCTCTCCCTAGGTCTTTCTTTCCTCTTGGTGACATGAAACTTTGGCATGAAGACTTCAATTTGATTTCTAGTTCTTTGTCCAGGCTTAATGCCGGGGCTTAGTGCAAAACAGTGGCCTCCTGTAACTTGTATTTAACATGCAACTGTATTTGCATATGCTTTGTACTCCATACGAAATATGAAACTTGAACAATTGTCCGATGGTTAGGATTCAAATACCCTGAAGAGTGTAGGTGCTTTACAGTGATCTTAGGTGAGATGAATGGACCCAGGAGACAGAAATTAGTTTGTAAATGATTCTTTTCGGAATTTGAGTGAGCCATAGACACCAACAATAACTTGTGACTGACCAAGCCTGTGGAGGTGTGGTTTTTTTCCAGTCTTGGCTGCAATCATGGAGCGTGGCAGAGGGGTGGATGGAAGGCAAAAGGTGTTTGTGGGAACAGTACTGAGGCAAATGAGGGGCTATCAGAGTGTACCCTTTTTCAGCGTCTGCTCTTCTTCAAGGCCTTTTAATTTAAAACAATCAGCGTAGCAGGGACCCACATTTTCCCCGGACTCCTTCATCCGGATGTTTGAAATGTTCCTTCATTTTGTTTGTCCCCAACCCCCACCCCGTACTGGGGATTGAACACCCAGCGGCGCTTTATCACTGGGTTACTTTCCCAGCTAAGGCTGTCCTCAAACTTGCGATCCGCCTACCTCCGCCTCCGGAGTGGCCTGCGCCACCATACCCAGCTAAATCACTGAGTTTGCTTTTCAAACAAACAAACAAAAAAAAAAAAAAAAAAAGAAAGAAAAAGAAAAAGCAATTACTTTTGTTTTCGTTATTTTCCAGTTTTGTTTGCAAGTGCTGGGTTCCAGACTTGTCTTTGCAAGCACTCATCTGTGCAGCTGAGAATTCCTACCTGACTATACAGTACCGCACCAAGTTCTTCAAGCTCTTTGTGCAACAAGGAGTAGGAAACATCAGTTCTAAAGGACGGAGGAGTGGAGGTAGCAGCTGCACTGCACTGTGAGGTTGTTTTAGAAGTAGCACTCGCGGCTCAGTTCCAGGTACAGGAAACGAAAACCGTGCGTGCCCCATGGCATCTCTCAAGACCTGCGCGGACCGCGCTGCACAAGTCCAGGACCCAGCCCGGAAGCTTATCACCTTCATCCAAAGGAACCGCGAGGTTCCAGCGGCCAGGGACCGCGCTACGGGCAGGTCCCGAGTGCCGAGTCCCGCCCCAAAGCGGCCCGGAGAAGACACAGTCGGAGGCACCCGAGAGCCCCAGTTCCACGGTACCCGCCCCCGCCCGGGGCGACCGCAGCCGCCTCCCTCCCAGCCCAGACGCGGAGCTGCGTGGTGGGGCCGGAGACGGACTCCACGCCCCTTCCGAACTCGGGAGCCGGGCTGATGACGAATACAGGGCGCGACGGACGCACACACCGCCCCGCGCACACACGACAGTGCGTGCAGGGAAACGCGAGGGAGTCCCGGGTCGTCACCGGCGCGACCTGCGTCCCGCCTCCTCCGCTCCCGCCACCTCGGCAACTCCGCGCCCGCCTTCTGCCTCCGTCCGAAGCCTCCGCCGCAGCGAGCGGTCTCGCTCCTGTCTCTTTAAATGGTGGGGCCGAATGGCGGCCCCTGCAGCTGCTGCCTGGGTGGCCCCGCGCGCCGCTTTTGAGGGGCGAGCCAAGATGGCGGCGGCTTTGGCTCCGTGAGGAAGACGGAAGAGGCGGCGGCGGCGGCGGCGGCGAGGGGAAAGCGGCTCCCAGCAGCTGGCGGAGCTGCGGCGGCCGGGGGCGTTCGGAGTCTCCCAAGCAGTGTTAGCGGTTGCAGCAAGAGCAGGCGCCCCTCGGCTTCGGACATTTGAAGCAGTGGGAACAGAGCAGAGCCACTGGGCGCGGAGGCAAGGCCAGGTACAAGGAAGGAAAAAATGGCGGCGGCGGCGGCCTGAGGAGGCGGTGGCGGCGCGGGAAGCGGCTTGGCGGAGATCATGGCGGAGGCGGGAGCAGGGCAGTGACCGGAGCCCCGCGTTCCTACCGCGGCGGGGCGGGAGGCTCCGCAGCGTTGCACGCTCTGCTCCGGGCTGCCGGGCGGCCGGGCCTGGACAATAGCGCCGCGGAGCCGGAGGCGAGGGAAGGCGGCGGCCCAGAGCTCGGGCCCAGGCGCGGGCCATGCGGGCGGCGGCGCGGCCCCGCGGCGGCCAGCGGGGGCAGTGAGGCTCGGCAGTCTTCCGCTTGCGGGCGCCCGCCTCTCCCGGACCCCGTTCCTGGGCGACTGCGGCCGGGCCTCCGCCCCGGGCCTCGGGCGGCACGATGACCGACACCCGGCGGCGGGTGAAGGTTTACACGCTCAACGAGGACCGGCAGTGGGACGACCGGGGAACCGGGCATGTGTCGTCGGGCTACGTGGAGCGGCTGAAGGGCATGTCCCTGCTCGTCCGGGCCGAGAGCGACGGTAAGTGCAGCCCCTCGGGCGCGCCTCGCCGCCCCCGCTGCACGGGGCCGCCTGCCTGGCTCCTGGGTGCAGGAGGTCGGCCGGAGAACGGAGGGGCGACGGTGCCCCGGGCCTGGGAGCTCCACGGGGCGCGCACGAGGTGTCTGCTTTCTTGGAGTCCGGGTGGCCTGGAGGGTCCGAGTGTGCCGCCGGGATCGGAGTCCAGTGCTCGCCTTTGCACTGGTGACCTTGAGAGGCACTCAGCTGCCCGGTCTGTGCCTTACCCACCCGTCCGTAAAGCAGGCGTGCAACTTCGGTTCGAGCTAAGAAAGTTCACGGTTTCAGCTGTGCACCCTTTGACGAACATTTCACTCTGCGCGGGGTGTTTCTTTTCCTTTCGTTTTATTTTTTTTAACATTTTGCCTGCATCGTTCCGGTCCTCTTGGCTGATTGGCAACGCTGGTTTGTTAATCTGGCTGCTCCACACCCGGCTGTACTTTGGGAGGATAGGTTTGTACTCTCCGGCATTGGTTCTTTCTCTTAGGAATGCAGGATTGTGTGTGCATGTACTTCCTGCAAACTTGGGATCATTTTGTTGGCGTGCTTTTCAGGTTGCTTAAATGTGTTCATGGTTCGGTTTGGTTAACAGGTGGGGAGAAGTTGGCCGATACTTTTAAAACCTTTTGAATCTGCCCTTGTGCCTTCTTTCGGTATTTTGAAACAACCCATAAGGTCCAAAGACCAAGTCGTTTGAAAATAATAGGGTTTCACTTTTTAAAAGACTTACTCGCTGTAGAGGTGGTCACTTTCATGGGTGACATTCACATGTTCACAATTGGATAAAATTAATTTCAGAATTTTTTTCCAAGTATGAAAATAGTAACCCACCACCTCCAACTATCTTGTTACGTTAGTCTATGATTTTGTAGTAGGTAATTATGTCAGTTTGTTGTGATTGTAGTTGTTTTGTATCCGAATTAATTACAAACTTAGTTCAATAATTTTTTTCTATTGGACATTACCCAGAACTCCAATTCCATGAAAAACAAGACTTCTGTAATTGAAGCTCCTAGGAACATTGGTATTTGCTCACAGGTTATCTTTATAGAGTTATCCCAAATAACTTAAAACTGGGGGAAATTATTTCCTTTTAGGAGCATTTAAAAAGTTTTTAATGTGGGGTTGGGGATTTAGCTCAGTGGCAGAGCGCTTGCCTAGCACTGGCAAGGCCCTGAGTTCCCAGTCCTCAGCCCTGAAAAAAAGAAAAAAGAAAAAAAAGGTTTTTAATGTGGTGGGTATACTTTTCAGAGACTGACTTAATTTTTGCTTCATAAAATACAAGTTGTACATCTGGAAAATTTTTTACACAGTGAGTTGGAAAGTACGGGCTTTTAGGTTCAGTTAGTTCTTTTGGAGTGGTGGGTTGAGGGTATTGGGTCGAGACCCTAGAGCATGGTTGGCAAGGGGTCTACTACTGAACGATTCCTTGAGCCCCCAGTTAGCTTCTTTTGAGATGAAAGTATATAGATTTTAGATCAATTTTTTGAAATATCATATTAGAATTAACATATAACTTCATATATCTTTGATTCTTTATACGAGGGCCTTTAAAATTATTTATATGTATTAAGGTAATAATGTCATACTACTTATTAGAGGGAAGCATACTCTTCTAACCTGGCAAAAATGGTAAGGGTTTCTTGTTGTTCCTCCCCTTCCCTTTTTTTTTTTTTTAAGAGACTTTAGTACAGTGAGAGAATCACTTCACTGAGTATGTGGTGCTGGGGTTCGAACCCGCATCCTCACGCATGCCAGGCAAGTGCTGCAACTGCAGAGCCACCGTGCCAACCTTTCCCATTTGTTTTTACCACTTAGAAAATAACTTCTGATCTTCCTCCTTCCATTTGGAAGTTGGGGGCTCTGGAATAAAGCAGGTTGAATGGCTAAAACAAAATAGCTTTCATTTTTATCTCGGAGGAAAAGACAGCCCAACTACTGATTTACTGATTTACCCTTGTAATTTTTTTCTCTCCCTTTACTGGGCATTGAACCTAGGGATGCTCTATCATGAGCCACAATTCCATCCCTCCCCCCTTTTTTTTTGTTTTGTTTTGAGACAGGGTCTGCTAAGTTGCTGAGAAAGACAACCACCTCCACCCCTTCACCCATTTTTCCTTCCAGTTCAGGGTCTCATCAGAGTTGCCAAGCCTGGCCTCCAACATGCAATCCTCCTGAGTCATTGGGATTACAGGCATGCACACTGCATTCAGCTGGCCTTGTATGTTTAAGTTTTGGATTTAGAAAAGTTCCAGGGTATTTGTGAAATAATCTTTACCTTGATTATTAACTTTTGTTGTTCTAACAGAAGCAGATATAATAGTGAAATTTTATTGAGTACCTACTATGTGCCTGGGATTCTTTAAGCAATTTACTTGTATTGACTTAATTACATAATTCATAAATGATTCTTAAAATAGTCTTAAAACAATTCTCTGATAGGGACTAAAGTTAGATATACTTTACACATAGGAAAACTGAGCCTCAGAAATGGTAAGTAACATAACAGCCTGATTGGGGCAAGGTCATTCGGTATAGTAGTGGAGGTCTGAATTTGAATGAGAAATACAGGCTATAGCTTGAAGTTAGTTTCATTAGGTGCAGTAATTTAATGCATTTGCTGCTTTTTTCTTGGCCTCAGGATTTATTTCAAAGAAAGTGAAAATTCTGTAACATATTCAAAGTTTTAGTTTATCTCCAAGCTGCATGTGAAAGTTACTGTGTTGACTGTTAGGTTGCTTTCCCTGTTCGTCATAGGATACGTGAGATTTTTTTGCTGTGATGAGCAAAATAGGAAGTATTTCTGGTTTTCCATAAAGTGAGTCATGTATCCAGTAGAAACTTAGAGTTTTTCCATACTTGGGGCTAGACCTACTGTTTATTTTTCCTTTTTTCTGAAACTCTTACAAATAAAAATCAGGTATTGTCTATAAATGCTAATTTATTCATATTTCCCCCTCACAATTCTGCTGGTTTCCAATTTGTTTCTTTAAACACAAATATTTGATGTAGGCATGGTGGCATGTGGCTGTAATACCAGTGACTTGGGAGACTGAGGCAGGAGTTTTGCAAGTTCAAGGCCAGACTGGGCAATTTAGCAAGACCTTGTTCCAAATAAAAATTTTTTTTAAAAAAGCTGGCTGGGGATGCGGCTCAGTGATAAGGTGCCCCTGGGCTTAATTCCCCAGTACCACAGAGTAAATAAAAACCAACAAATATTTGATTCCTAACAGGTTTTTGGCCAGGGTGGGGATACCAGTATCTGGTACCCTCCTTAAGGTTGTCTTTTGATATATAAATCATATCTGTGCTTTTTATTCTGGATTACCTGCTTAACATCAAGAAAAGTGTCCTTTTTGTTTTTGTTTTGTGTTTTTGAAACAAAGTATTGCTTTGTTGCCCAGGCTAGTGTGGAAGCCTGATCTCAAGTGATCCTCCCACCTGTCTCCAAGTAACTGGGACTACAGGCACATGCTCAACTTTGAGAGCAATGTTTTTATGTTTAAGTTTTGTAGGCTATTTTAATTTCAAAATAATTTTGTCTGTGATCTTACTTGCCCCTTTAAGAGTCAAGAAGAAATGAAACATGGAAATATATTCAAGGTAGCAATGCTTGCTCATGATAAAACCAGGATCCTGTGCTGCTGCCTTTCGATAGAACTCTATCTTGGTTATAGGTGGGTCTGCCTCTAGTATAGTTAGGAGTCAGAAGGTCAGAACACTTGAAGGAAGCTTTTTTTTTTTCCTGCTCTGGTAAAAAATGAATAGGTAGCTTACATCAGCATTTTTTCATTGCTGTTCTGAGTAAATGTAGTATGGCATCTTGCATATAGTAAACATTCCAAATGTATACTTAGTTACTAAGAAAGGCACAGACAGTGTCTATGGGGGAAAGTATTTCACTTTGAAAAGATTACTTATACATATTTTTTCCTTGTTGTGTACCAGCTTTATTGAAAATTGTCCTAGAATAACCAAAACCTTACTTACCTGTTGCATGTAGTTCTTTTTATTTTTTTTCTATTTTTTTCTTGCATGTAGTTCTAACAAAAGTTTGAAAGCCATCATCTATCAGGTATAGCTGATGGGGTTTGTGTTGTGGTGTGGCAGCTTAATCCAGTGGCTCTCAGCTACTAGCTACATCCCCAGCCTTTCTTTTTTTGTTTTGAGTCAAGGTCTTGCTAAGTTGTGGAGGCTGGCCTCAAAATTGGGACCCTCCTACTTTAGCCTCCTAAGTTGCTGGGTTATAGGTATGCACTGCTATGTCCAGGCTGTTTTTTGAGTTTTTAAATGCTGTTAGGTAAACTACAAGCCAAAATAATAAGAAGGAGGAAAGGAGCTTATAACCCAGAACTGAAATAGGTTTAAAATACATTATTAGACTCCACCCATATGAAATGTTTAGGCTTGGTATTGTTGGGTTTTTGT
This sequence comes from Aplodontia rufa, assembly GCA_004027875.1. NCBI lineage: Eukaryota > Metazoa > Chordata > Mammalia > Rodentia > Aplodontiidae > Aplodontia > Aplodontia rufa. Next base: position 10,288 of record PVKS010027576.1, read on the forward strand.
TTGTTTGTTTTGCATTGCTGTGGGTGGAAATTAGAGCCCTGCAAATGCTAGCCAGGTGCTCTACTACTGAGCTATCCCTCCAGCTCCATTAACCTTCTTTTTAGGAGAGAGAGGGACAGTGAGAGAGAAAGAATCAATTTTATTTTATTTAGTTTTTTGTGTGGCTTTCTTTGCTCTGACACTTCGTTGTGTACCTGGTGCTGAGGTTTGAATCCATGTCCTCATTCATGCAAGGCAAACTCCCTAATGGCTGAGTACTACTCCAGCCCTCCCCACTTAACTCATTTTTGATGGTTGGTGCTTTCTGCCTGTTAATGAAGCATAATACTTGATTCTTGTCCTTTGCTTTGTATATTGGAGAGATTGAAACTATTCCAGAGAGGCTGACAGGTTGAGCTGCTTACTTAAGAATGACAATTGGACTTGTTATTCATTGGAATCCTTCAGTATTTATCCAAATTAAAGCTAATGCCAGGACCAACGTTTTTCAACTCCAGGTACTACCAGACTATCTAAATCTGATTGTCCAGTTGGTTGATATTGAAGAAAGAACCACAAAAGTTATAGGAACTCTTTATATTAACTCATTTTTCTAGTGAAAGGATTTGACATCTGTAAAAATGAGTCTTCAGCTGAATAAAACTGCATACTAAAAATTTTAAATGTCAACAATTATCATGGAATGTTTACTAAATATATACTTTTTCTAAACAGTGTAATGAATCTACATTGGTAACCTTTCACTTATAATGTGTTTCTGGGTCATCATTATCAGTGCTCATTTTCCTGCTGTACAGCAATTCAGTGAAACTCCATATAGTGAGGGCAGGTACTGAGATGGGCAATTCAGTAAAATTTTCAGTTAATACTCATAACCCTTTGAGATAGTTATTATTTTTCCTAACCATAAATCTTGGCATATTGATTGAATAATTTACTTCAGTGGTTCTTTTTTTTTTTTTTTACATGCAGTCAGAAATCTATATTTACTTATCTATTTATTTATTTAGGTACTGGGGATTTAACACAGCAATGCTTTACCACTGAGCCACATCCCCAGCCTTTTTTTAAAGATAGGGTCTCACTAAGTTGCTTAGGTCCTCCATAAGTTGCTGAGGCTGGCCTTAAACTTGTGGTCCTCCTGCTTCAGTCTCCTGAGTAGCTGGGATTAAAGGTGTGTGTCACCGTGCCTGACTAGATTTTTTTTTTTTTTTAATGTAAAGTCTTTCTAAAAGTTGCTGTAGCGTCTAGTTCTGAGACTTGTAAATGATACCTCACTGTGCTACCATTCCACAGAAGTGTTTTGTTTTGCTGGGGGATGGTAACAGGTTACAAGAGAGGCTCTCACATTTTTTTTCCTTTTTTTTTAAATGGGGGGGGGGCTGGAGCAGTGGCTCAACAGTTAGAACGCTTGCCTAGCATGCGCAGAGATTCGAGTTCATATCCCACCACCACGTGCACAAAGAAATGTCGGAGCAATGAATGCAGCATGAAAAACTAAATAGGATTGATCCTTCTCTCTTACTTCCCCCCTTTTTTTTCTTTTTTTTTTATTATTTGAATATGGATTTACAGTTGAGGGGGAATCATTATCAAACAATCAAGAACAAATGTATATTCACATAGTTAGCCAAGGCTGATGCCATTCCATGGTTCCCCCAGTTAAATGTTAAATGTGTTAAATGGACTTCTTGTGGAGGTCAGAGATCTCCTTCTGAATTAATTTCCCCATATTCCCTCCCTCCAGTCTCCTTACT
>PVKS010027576.1:12144-27468 GCA_004027875.1 Aplodontia rufa
CCCCTCTCTTTAAAAAAAAAAAAAAGAGGAGCAAGTGAGAGTAAAGAGAAAGAGAATCAACTTTATTTTTTCTTCTGGCCTTTGTTTCTCTTAACACCTGGTGCTGTACATAGTGCTAGGGTTCAAACCTGGGTCCTTGTGCATGCCAGGCAGTCCCTCCAGCCACTGAACCCCCTCCAGCCCCTCATGTTTCGTTTTATAGGAGAAACCAAGATGTTAAGAAAGCACGGAGGGAGCATTTTTAATGATCTTCTTATTGATGCTCATGGTTGTACTATTTCTTTTAGTGTTTTATTTTCTTGCTAACAGTATAATACACCTCCTACTTGAAACTGTCTTAGTAACTTTCTGAGTGTACAGAGCTCCACTGTCAGTGTATTTGGGGTATTTGTTTGAGTCAGGATACACATATTTGTCTCATTTAAAAGAAATATATGCTGGGTGCAGTAGTGCACACCTGTAATCCTACCTATTCAGGTAACTGAGGCAGGAGGTTCACAAGTTCAAGGCCAGTCTGGGCAATTTATTGACAGTGTGTCTCAAAAAAAAAAAAAAGAACTGAGAATATAGCTCAGTGGTAGAACACTTGCCTATCTTGTGGAAGCTCAGGGTTCAATCCTTAGTATCCCCCCCAAAAGAAAAAGGTAGTATAGTATTCCACTGTATATAGTACCCTATTGATAGCATTTCTCAAACTTTTTTCTCTCAGGATGCATTTGTACTTTTAAAATGAGGATTTCCATACATGCATTCATTTAGGTTGTAATTGATAAATTTTAAAATAATTTAGTGAGAGTGATGTAATTTTCAACTAGATGTAATATCTAGTTGAATTTTTTAAAAAACCGAGAATATTCTCATCTGTTTCTGTATTCCGTCTATCCTAGACTTTGTGAGAGAATTAAGTGAAAAAGGCAAATAACCTCTTAATATCATTATGAAAATAATTTGACTTTCCACATCCTTTGGTGTCCCCAGATCATACTTTGAGAACAGCTGGTATAGAGATTCTTCCCCCCCCCTTTTTTTTTTTTTGCCATTACAAACACTGCTAATGAAAATCTTTATTACTCTTCTTCGTTGGTGCCTGCTTGAAGGTAAGGTATAAGGTAATTACATAGAAGACTTGTTGGACCAAAGAGTTCATATGTTTTTAAAAGTTTGGTAAGGGGGCTGGAGCAGTGGCTCAGCAGTTAGGGTGCTTGCCTGGCATGTGCAAGGATGCTAGTTCAAACCCCAGCACCATGTACATGACGATGTGTTGGAGCAACGAAAGCCATATGAAAAGCTAAATAAAATTGATTCTCTTTCATTGTCCCTCTCTCTCTTAAAATAAATAAAACTTTGGTAAGTAAAGATAAATGACTTTCTAAAAATATTGTGCTAATTTTAGTCATGGAAGTAATGAATGAGATCAAGGATACTTGCTTGATCATCCTCTGGATTTTACTTTGTCTCCATTTCCTTCCTAATCTTTGAGGTTGGAAATGGGGAGGGGAGGCCTTTCTCCAGTCTTAATATTGGAAGTTTGTAAGTTTGTATTTTCTTTCTTATTTTTCCCCCGAAGTACTGTGGGTTGAACCCAGGGATATTCTACCACTGAGCTACATTCCCAGACCCTTGACACTCCATCCCACCCCACATGGTCTCCCCCCCCCCCAATTTTTTTTGTTTGAGGGTCTTGTTCAGTTGCCATGGCTGACCTTGAACTTGAAATTCTCCTGTCTCAGTCTCCTTGATCACTAAGATTATAGATACACACCACTATGCCTGATAGTATTGGAGTTTCTGTACAGTATTATTTTTCTCTGGTCTCTCTGACTTTCTCAGATCTGGAGGAGGAGTGGGGATTGGGAGATAAGGGCATCTACTTCCTCGGAGAAGATAATTGTGTCTCTCTAATAAGTTGGGATGGGTAGAGGTGTGGATCTTGCATATATGCTTCAGTTATTACAAGTTACATTGGGTTATCCCTTATCAGAAGTATGTGTTTGCTACTCTTGGGGAGAATCTTTTCTGTCTCCTACTAAGGATCATACTCCTGTCTTCTGAGAATTGTACTGCAAATTTCTCTCCTGTTGGTGTGGTAAATGTCCCTGGCCTAAAGTTGAACTCCATATCCCCATCCATATTCATACTTCTGGGATAGCTATAACAACTGACAGAAGAAATAAAGTTTAGGAGAGGAAGGATTGTGTTAATACATACTAACAGTTTTTCAGTTGATTAGTGTTCATAAATTGACCCAGTAGAAACTAGTAGCTGGCAGAAAGAATACCTATTAGAGGAACAAGGAGTAAAGCTAGTAATGTGTCTTATAATTACTATCTTACTTTGCTCCTAAATTGAAAGGCTATTTCCCATGCTTTGGTCTACTTATCTCTTAGAGGGGACATGATATTGAGACCAGAAAAGAAAGAAAAAGGAAATTAGAACAGCATAAGCTTTTAGTATGTTCTTGTGTTAACCTCACTCATACTTTGAACTTGTGATGTTTTCCTTTCTAATTATACTGACACTGTAACACTACTAGTTCCTTTAAGAAAATGCAAAAGAGACTGGTACTTAAAATTAATTGTTAATAAGGGATTACGTGTCTGACAGTGTTGTTCTGTTGCTGGTTTTTTTCAGTAGCTTCCAAGTCAGGTGTATATTTTTTTTCCCTTTCATGTTTATCATTAGTGCTTTACATTATAACAAATTTTATTTAGTTTTCATTTGGCTTTTGTTGTTCCAACACTTAATTGTATATGTGGTGCTGGGGTTGTGCTTGCAAGGCAAGCACTATAACTACTGAGCCACCACTCCAGCCCCAATATTCTATATTCTTCAAGGTACCACTGTGTTTGTTAAATGCATAGATTATTTCTGTTAATCCTTTGAGTACCCCACTCATTAAATTGCATGAAGTTGGACACTGCTTTGACATTTGGATGATAAATACCAGCTTGACAGATAACTTCCTGGTACATCATTGGTGTGAGCTGAAAATATAAACAAAAGGGTGCCATGTTGGATCTTGTCAAATAAATTCTCATCCTTTCTTGATATTTGTCACAATTTTTCATTCTTTGCCTTATGAGGATTGAACCCAGGGGCCCTCTACCAGGGAACTATGTCCCCAGTTCTTTTTATTTTGAGATAGGGTCTCATTAAGTTGTTCAGGCCTGTCTCAAACCTGAGATCCGCCTGCCTCAGTCTCCCAAGTAGCTGAGATTACAGGCCTTTTCCGCTACATCCAGTGCTGCCCCAATTTATGTTTACCTTTTGGTGAAGGTTGCTTAACAAGCAGAACCATGTGATTTAATACACCATTCTCCCATGTCAGGGTATCTATCTTCTAGAGTAAGAACAGGAAGTTCAGCCAGTATTATGTTTTTTATCTAGTTGTAATTGTTTCAGCATTCATCTTTAACCATCTTAAAATTGTCAACAATATTGTGACATATTTGACATCTTTTTCCTTTGTAGGAAAATCTACTTAGTGTCATAACAAAGTATGTTATTTGAAGTTTGGTAGTTCCTCCTTTGATAAGACTTCGGAAAACTTGTTTCACTTTTGTAGGGTTTTTGGTACACAGTGAACTCTTTGGGAATGCTGACGTCATTTTCACATGTGTAGCGAGACGAGTCATTTCATAGTTTTTTTTTTTTTTTTAAGAAAAAGGGATAATGATAGAGAAGCAATTTATATTTAGTTTTTCATCTGACTTTTGTTGCTCCCACACTTTGTTGTGTACATGGTCTGGGGTTCAAACCTACATACTTATACATGCCAGGCAAGCACTGTAACCACCAAGCCACCACTCTGGCCCCATAGTTGTCCATTCTTTATCTCAGTGGTCTTGGTCCTCTTCGAGGTGAGTTACTTACTGGTCCAGCACCACCCCGCCACTAGGTCACATATACTGGTGCTGCATACCACATGCACCCTTGCCAAAGTCATTCCATCCCTAGACAGGACCCTTGTGCATCTCCAGGCCAGAATACAAGAGGTTATTCGTGGTGACTGCAAACCTTGGAAGTGCAGGATCTACGCATGTACCACAGAGGAGCCTATGGAGCCCCGCTCCATGTGTGTTTCTTGTGAGCACAGCTTGAAGTGATGGCTCCACACCCCTGTGCCTCTTGTCTTAAGCCTTAAAAGTTTTGAAAGTAAAATACATAAAAAAGATTTGCAAATTATGTGTGCAACATGATGAATTTTCACAAAGTAACCACATAAGTGAAGTAACAGAACATAACCAGCATTCTAGAAGCCTGCTTCTACAGCTTTTAAGCAGTTTTTATGTACTTAATTCACTCAAAGCGTATGGTTCTTTTTGTTTGTGTATATCCACAAGTTTTCGTGCATCACTACAATCTAATTTTAGAACTTTTATATCCCCTGTAGAAGTAATCATGTTCCCATTAGCAATCACTATGCATTAGCCCTAAACAGCCGCTAATCTCTTTTCTATCTGTGTGAGTTTACCTATTGTGGGCATTTCGTATAAATGTATTCATACAATATGTAGTCTTTTGTAACTGGCTTCCTTCACCTAACATGTCTTCACGGTTCATGTTGTAAAGTGTCAGAAGTTCGTTACTGTGTATAACTGAGTTATATTTCATAGTGTGGATATATCACATTTTTTCCCATTCATCATCAGTTGATGGAGCTTTGGATTGTTTCCATTATTTACTGTTAATGAAAAATTCTGCTGTATACACTGAATGTTTTTGTGTGGGAATGTTCTTCAGTGTATAACTAGGAATGAAAATGCCAGGCAAGTCTGGGGGTTTTTTTGGTACCAGGGGTTTGACCCAGGGCCCCTTAATCGCTGAGTTGCTGAGGCCCACTTTGAACTTTGGATCCTCCTGCCTCAGTCTCAGTCCCTGGGATTGCAGGCATGTGCCACTAAGCTGGCTTTGCCTAACTTTTTTTTTTTTTTTTTTTTTTAAGAAAGAGGGACAGAGAGAAAAAGAGATAATTTTATTTAGTTTTTCATGTGGCTTTCGTTGCTCACACACTTAGTTCTGTACATGGTGCTGGGGTTTGAACTCACGTACTTTTGCATGCTGGGCAAGTGCTGTAACCTCCAAGCCACCGAGCCAGCCCCCTCTACCTAACTTTTTTGAGGAACTACCTAATTGCCTCCTTTTATGTTCCAATAAGGAATTGTGTGAGGGTTCTTGTATTAGCTTTTCACTGCTGTGACCCAAGGACCTGATGAGCAATTTTAGGAGAAAAAGTTTATTTTGAGGGCTTACGGTTTCAAGGTCTTAGTCCACAGGAGGCCAGCTTCATTTCTTCTGGAGATGAGACAGTCAGGTGGTTACAACAAAACTCCATGCCAGATACAGAATGTATACCCCAAAGACAGGTCCCAATGACCCACCTCCTCCAGCTACACCCTACAAGCCTGCTGTTGCCAGTTAATCCCCAATCACTTCACCTCAGCCTTCCCAAATTGTTACAATTGTTACATCTGAGTTTTTTTGGGGGGGAGGGGAACACCTCCCATTCAAACCATAACAGGTTCCAGGTTCCAGTTTCTCTACATTGTTGCCAACTATTGTTATCGTCTTTGATCATGGAGTCCTAGTGAGTGTGAAATAGTATTTCATTTGTGGTTTTGATTTGCATTTTCATAATGTGCTGTTGAGCATCTTCTCATATGCTTATTCACTTTATTCTGCATTTCTTTTTGGAGAAATGTCTATGAAGTGTGTTGCCCACTTTTTGTGTTGTCTTTATTATTGAGTGGGAAGAATTCTTATTTTCTGTGATGTGAGTCCTTTATCAGATGGATGATTTCCAAAATTTTTCCATTCTGTGCATTGGTTTTCAATTGATGGCATTGTTTGCAGCATGAACGATTAAAACTTTTATACTCTGATGATGCACAGTTTATCATTTATCAAAGGATGTCTAAATTGTTTAGGTTTTCATGAAGCTTTTATTCCTCTGACAGTTGTGTACATGGTGCTGGAGTTCAAACTCGCATGACACACTAGGTTGTGTACGTGGTGCTGGGGTTCATACTTGCATACTAGTACATGCTGGGCAAGCACCGTAACCGCCAAGCCACTGCTCCAGCCCGCTCTTTATTTTTTAATTTTGAGACAAGGTCTCAATAAGTTGCTTAGAGCCTCACTGAGTTGCTGAAGCTGGCTTCTAACCTTCAATCCTCATGCCTAAGCCTCCCTAGCTGCTGGGATTACAGGCATGCTCAGTTCATGCGCCCAGATGGCTTGTGTACTTTTTTTTTTTTTTTAAAGAAAGAGGGTTTTGTGGAGAATCCTCAAAAAACTAGGGATGAGTCCACCATATGACCCTGATATTCCACTCTTAGGTATCTTTCCAGGGGACTTAGAATAAGCACATTACAGCAACACAGCAATATCTATGTTCATAGCAGCACAATTTACTATTGCTAGGCTATGGAAACAACCCAGATGTCCCTCACTGGAAGAATGGATCCAAAAACTGGTACATTTATACCATGGAATTTTACACAGCAATTAGAAACAATGATATTGCAGCCTTTGAAGGCTATGGAAGAGATCATGCTGAGTAAAATCAGCTTAACCCAGAGAACTAAGGGTCGATTATCACCACTCATCTGTGGAGGTGGGGACTAGACCCTGGACAGTGAGAAAGTTGGTCTATTAGCATGTGTTAAATCCAGATAAGATGTAATGCTATACAACATAATCCTTTTTTAGAGATATTGTGGGAAGGGGAAGGTCGGGATAAGAGAGGGTAATTTGGGGGGGCACTCCTGGGGGTAATTTCAATATCCAGAATATATACACATTTTATATTAAAAAATGAATAAGATGAACAAACTTCTAATAAGACTAACAAAATAAAAAGGAGAAAATAAAAAAAAGAAAGACAGTGAGAGAGAAAGAAGCAATTTTTATTGAGTTTTTTCATGTGACTTCCTTTCCTCCAAGACTTCCTTGTGTACGTGGTGCTGGGGTTTGAACTCACATACTTGCCCATGCCAGGCAAGCACCAAAACCACCGCTCCAGCCCCCTTGTATGCTTCTTAAAAAGGTATTTACTTAGTTTGGCTCTATGCCACTAGACCTTTTTCATCTTCTAAAATAAAATTTTACAAAAAATTCAGTTCTTTCACTTTTCTCTACATTTTTAATTATGTGGTTTTCTAGAGGTGAATTGATTTTGAGGATGTGAATTGTATTTCAGAATGTTTTATTTTTAAAGAAAACGGTTTAAAGTATAATTACATATGTTACCCTTGATTAATCTTAGAAAAGCATAGTTGTTGGTGTTTTTGTTTTTTGGTTTTGGTACTGGGGATTGAACCCAGGGGCACTGGACCAGATCAGGTGAGTCTTGTTAAGTTACCCAATTGGCCTTGAATTTTGGCATCCTCTTCCCTCAGCCTACCAGGTAGCTGGGATTACACATGTGGCTGTGATTAATTATAATGGAAAACAGTACAATGTAGTTTTTGTTTTAATAGTTAAAATAATGAATATTTTACAAAGTGAAGGCTTTTAGCTTTTTGTGGTATGTGTATGTGTTTTGCTGGGGATTGAACCCAGGGCCTCTTATGTGCTAATAAGCATGCGTTTTATTTACTACTGGTACTATATCCTCACCCGCTACACGTTGTGTTAATTTACTTGCTCCTTTATATAAAGAGAAGTGAAAATGCACTGAAATTTTGTTTTAATTATAAATCTGGCAAAATTTGGGGAAGGAGGGGGCTGGAGCTCAGCGGTTGGGGCGCTTGCCTGGCATGCGTGAGGACCCTAGCTCAAACCCCAGCACCATGTACAGAACGAAGTGTCAGAGCAATGAAAGCCATATGAAAAACGAAATAGAAGTGATTCTCTCTCTTTAAAAAAAAAAGTTGGGGTAGGAAAAATTAAAAGAGTTTTCTGTAGGGGCTGGAGCAGTGGCTCGGCGGTTACGGCACTTGCCCCGCATGCGCAGGTTCATGGGTTCAAACCCCAGCACCCATGTACACAACTAAGTGTCAGAGCAACGAAAGTCATGTGAAAAACTCAAGAAAAATTGATTCTGTCTCTCCTTCTCTCTCACTGTTCCTCTATTTTTTTTTTAAGAGTTTTCTCTAAAATGTGGGAATTCTTGTCTGAACTTCAGTAAGCCAAAAATTGTTAAGGGGCAGGGGAGAAGAAGAAAGAAAAAGAGCCTAATTAAGTGGGGTTTTGAAGGCACCAGTGAGGGGGAAAATTACTTATAACATTCAGTTACCTTAAGTACAAATAGGATAAGGCAGATTTTGGGTTAATCAGGTCACCTGTGTCAGACAGAGTGGGAGGAATTGTGGGAAGTGGAAAGCTGTTTCTGTGCACAGAGCATTTACAGATTGAGTCATCACAATTTGGTAAATGCTGGTATTTAACTGTACTCAGTATCTAACTTAGCACTGTCCTGAATAAATAGTAGTGACTAGTAGTAAATTATTAATACTAATATTAATTTTAGCATAAAGGCAAAGTCAGTTTGGAAATGTTAAGAGCACTGATTCTTCTCAACTGTCTAGCCATTATTTGGAGTTAGTAAAGCAACTGTTAAGTGTAATATGAGAAGAAGCAGAAAGGGAGACAGCTGCAGATAAAACTGCTGCTTCTCAAGCATTTTGGGCTGGAACTTGTCTTTTAGGTTGTGTGTCACAGGGTAAAATAGAAGTGGTTGATAAAAGGTAGGAATAATTCAAGTCTGAAAATTTGCTTTTGCTCAGAAAGCAGTAGCTATTTTCTAAATATTGTGAGTCTTCCACTGCTATGGTGAAAACAGTAATGTGTGAATTAGCTTACTATGAGGAAAAAAATTATTTGAAAATGGAGAGGTTTAGCAGTTCCTTTTTGTTGTTTTGTTTTGGATAGTTCCTTTCTTAAGAAAAATACTTAGTTGGGCATGGTGGCACCCGCCTGTAATCTGCACTATGTGGGAGGCTGAAGCCAGAGTATTGTTTGAGTTCCAGACCAGCCTGGGTAACATAGTGAGGCTGTGTATTTAAAAAGAGAGAGAGAGAGATAGAAAGGAAGAAAAAGTATAAAAGCTAAGAGAAATATGAGACTTTCTGAAGGTAATACGTAATTTGGGCATATACTTGGTTAGTGGCTTATGCTTTGTGTTATCAATTTTTGCAAATTATTTTATTCTTAGTCTGGAGTCATAGACCAGATGCTGTCACAATCTTTATTTGTATATTTTTAAAGTCTTCAAGTCAAACAGTATATTACAGACTTAAACCAAGATCAACTAAGAGGACCTCAAAGGTTCCAAACATAAAGCAGTGATAGAGGAGATGGAAATGTTGATTACCTTGACTATATCGGTTGATATTGTGTGCACATATTGTAGTAACATACTGTATCCCACAAATAAGTATCATTATTGTTGATAAAAAATTTAATGTTGGAGATAGAAATGTTAACTGCCTGATTTGATCATTATACATTACATACCTGTATGGAATTATTAGCACCTTTTACCCCATAAATATGTACAATTGTTAGAGTAATCATAAAATCATTTTATAAAAATATAAAAATAAGCCTGAATCATCTGGCTTTGTTCAGTTTTTGCTACCTTGTGCTCCCTATGAATTGTTAGATTTTTATTGTCATCCAGGTCTTGCTCTTTAGATTGTCATATCTGTCTTGTTAAAAGTAAGCATCTGGGGCTGGAGCGGTGGCTCAGTGGTTACGGCGCTTGCCTGGCATGTGCAAGTACACGGGTTCAAACCCAAGCACCCACATACGCAACTAAGTGTCAGAAAAACGAAAGCCATGTGAAAAACTAAATAAAAATTGATCCTCTCTGTCCCTTTCTCTCACTGTCCTTCTCTCTTTAAAAAAAAAAGTGAGCATCTAGAGGCTGGGAGTGTTGTTCAGAGGTGGAGCCCTGCCGTGTACAAGGCCCTGGGCTCAGTCCCAGCAATGTGAAACACCGAAACAAAACAAAACAACAACAAAAAAGCCAGCATGTGTAAAATACATTTCTTATAAGTTATTATGTTTACACTTACTGCTTTAAGGTTTTTTCTTTAAAAGTTGTGTGTAAGCCGCATCTGATGTTCAAAAAAGAAATGTATATATAAGGGAAAATGATTTTGTTGTTTTTCAATAACATAATGGAATGTCTTTGTTTTTGTTTTTGTTTTTGTTTTTCATAGGTTCTCTGCTTTTAGAGTCCAAAATAAATCCTAACACTGCATACCAGAAACAACAGGTAAAAATTTGAAGATGTTGTGTTTTATCTTATATATTAATCCTCTCAGTTTGGTGATTGAATAAAATTTACCATATGGTTCCTTTCAATGAAAAATTCAGAACAGATTACAACACATTTTGCCAGTCTAATTATAAAATTTCTGCCAGTTTCTAAAGTGTTTAAAGCAATTTTTTTCAGTGCTGGAGATTGAGCCCAGGACCTCTCTAGGCTAAGCGTATGCTCTACCACTGAGCTATACCCCCAGCCACGGTTAATTAAAAAAAATTTTTTTTAAATCTTGTCTCAGCATGAGTTCACGCTCCTGATATTCTAGCAACTGAGTCTTGATTCTCCAATGTTAAAATTAAAGTAACAGTTCCCTTGTTTTTACCTGAAGAAAAAAGTGACCGTTGATTTGATAAACTAGCTACTAGCACAGCTAAACGGTGAGATTCCCTCTTATGCTGTTGTAGAAGCTAGTACACATGGGCATTAGTGTCTCCTATAGAGCAACACTGTGTGAAGAGGAATCTGATCTCTCATATAGCCTAGGAGGGCACACTAAGGCACAGCAACTTCTATCGAGTGTACTCTTTCTTATACCCTTCTAATGAGCAAGAAATGTTTGAACATAAATACTTCATTTAGTACTTACTGACACTGACATCAAATGGTATTTATTCTGCATATACATATACCATATGCTTTTACAAAGCCAGTGAAATCAGTCTGTCCTTTCAATGACTTGAAGCTGCAGCTGTAAAATAATTACTTTAAGCTGGGGCGCAGTGGCGCAAGCCTGTAATCCCAGTGGCTTGGGAGATTGAGACAGGAGGATTGCATGTTCAAGGCCAGCCTCAGCAAATGAGCAGGGTCCTCAGCAACTTGGACTTTGTCTAAAATAAAAATGAAAAGGACTGGGGATGTAGCTGAGTGGGTAAGTGCCCCTGGGTTAAATTTCCAGTACCAGCAATAACAATAATAATTACTTTAGAAGAAAGAATATTAACAGCCCTTAATAAATGCAATGTTTTGCTTCATCATTGACTATTAAAATACTACTAGCAGGAAGTTAGTTTTATTTTGTCCATTAATTAGATGGGCCTAAAGATTGTTACTTGCTATATATTACACAGATAGTAGACAGGAAAGCTGATAATTAACTAAGTTTTTTAAATGGTGATTTATTTCTCCAGCAAGTGTTTGCATAATACAAAGCATTTTCTTGGTAGTTTGATGATCTATTAATATTTTGTTGTATTTACTGTTACTTTTTGGCTTGATTGAAATAGCTGAAGACTGGAATATTTGATTTTTGATATTCCATAATTAAATTAATGGGTTTTGAGGTTTTCGTCAGTTTAAAGAGTAAGTTTTAACAGAGCAGTTGTATACAGTAATGAATGTTATTTGCTTTATGCTTATTCTAATGACACTTATTGAACTGGTATGTATAAATATTGATCAATTTGGGGAGCCATCTGCTTTGGGCAAGTTGTCTCTGGATTGCTCAAATAATTATTGGTTCTCCCCAACATTCCCACCACCAAGAAATGTTACCTAATGTTACCACAAAATTGCGTAAGTTATGTTTCATTTTAGTTTTAAGATGAAGAAATTAAAGTTTGAGGATGTTACCTGTCTCAGAATCACGTCAATGTCTTTGCCTCTTAAACCTCATCTCATGTTACTTTTGAGGGAAAGTAGCATAATTTTAATATTTTTTTACATGAAGCCATATACATAAGTGCTCAATAAATACATGGCGAACAAATAACTTTGTCAACTATTTAGACTACCAGAACTACAGATTAACTGCTGGTAATTACTAACACATTGATTGTACGAATTAATGGGATTCACTGAGGTATTTCCCAGTGTGCACAAATCCTGCATTGATATGTTCACCCTTTTTCTTCCTCCTCCTTTTTCACTCCCAACTGTAAATTCCTCTCCAACCAATTGTCCTGCATTGGCGAATTATAAGATAAAAATGAAACCTAATTTCTTTGAGCTTTGACATCTACTCAGTCACTGTGAATTAGATTGACTGACTAGTTTCCATGATCTCTGGAAATCCTTGCAGATGGTGAAAAAGAGACTTAGAGCTGATTTAAACATTCTAAATAAACATTTTGTTCATAATGCTGCGCAGCCTAATCAAATGATCATTTGCATTTTTAAAATTTATGGCTCACATCTCTTTAGTTCAGTATAAGGCTTCTGGTCTCATGAGTGACAATTGTAAAAATGATAAAACAGTTAATATGTAGTTCGACAGGCACATTTTTTAATCATAGGATTCATTTGTGAACAATAAGAATTTTCCTTTCTAGGAAAAGAATTAGAAACTGCTACAGTAGATCCGTAGATTTTTTTTTCTTTTTAAAGAAAGAAGGACAATCAGAGAGAGAGAGAGAATCAATTTTTATTGAGTTTTTTCACATGGCCTTCATTGCTCTGACACTTAGTTGTGTACGTGGGTGCTGGGGTTTGAACCAGTGTACTCGTGCATGCTGGGCAAGCGCCATAACCTCCAAGCCACCTCTGCAGCCCTCATAAATCTTTTTTAATGTACCAGTGTACCTTAAAGATAATCTAGTCTTGTGTCCTCTGAATATGAATCTTTTTATATCACTCTAATGGGTACTCAACCATGGCTCCCCCCTATCCTCATACTTGGATCCAGGGGCACCTAAGCAATGAGCCACATCCTCAGCCCTTTTTTATTTTTTATTTTGAGACAAGGTCTCGCTGAGTTACTTAAAGCCTCACTAAGTTCCTGAGGCTGGCATTAGACTTGCAATCCTCCTGTCTTATCCTTGAGTTGCTGGGATTACAGGCATGTACCACTGCCCCTGGCTTAACCACTGATCCTTTAAGGTACTTATTAGTCAGATTTTTTTTTCTTTTTTTTAGACCTGGGGATCAAAGATCGAGCCCAGGGGCACTTTACCACTCATTGAGCTATGGCCCCCGACCTTATTTTTTATTTTTTTGCTAAGTTGCCTGGGCTGGCTTAGAACTCTTGCCTCAGCCTCCCAAGTTGTTAGGATTACAGATGTGTGCTGCAGCACCTAGAAGATTTGATACTTTTCTTTATATTGTACTAAAATACATCTAACTTGGACTCTTAAATTCCTTTCTTTGGACCAATTCGAAAAAGTGCTTAGTGATAGTCCCAGAGTTTAAAGATAGCCTCTCAGTCTTTATTTTTTAAATTGACCCTACCCAGTGCTATTCAGTGTTTCTTTTTTAATATTTTTTTATATTCAGTGTTTCTTATTTGAGATGATTCATAAACCTCTCTCCTTGAAATGACCCTTTTAAAAAATGGTGATTGTTAATATTTTTATTTCCTACCATTAAGTTTGAAAGAATAACTTAAACTATATATTTTATTATACATACCCTGCATATTGTGGAATATAGATGCTTTACACTATGGGGAAAGTAAAATGATCTCCTTATTTATTGCACATGGCAGTGTGCTGCTGAGATTATATCTTAAAACTCTTGAACTGTTTATTAAACTTCTATTTAAAAATAAATAAATAAAATGGGGGCTGAAGCGGTGGCTCAGTGGTTACAGCGCTTGCATGGTATGCGCAAGTATGCAAGTTAGAACCCTAGTACCATATACCCAACAAAGTCTTGGGGCAACAAAGGGCACATGAAAAACTAAATAAGAATTCTTTCTCTTTTTCTCTCTCTCACTGTCCTTCTCTTAAAATAAACAAAAACAAAATGCTTAGTTGATCACAGTGGCATATGCTTGAATTCCCAACCTCTTGGGAGGTTGAGGCGTGAGGATCACTTGAGCCCAGAAGTCTGTACCACTGTAGCGAGACCCTGTCTCAAAATAAATAAAGTTCTCTCTGAATAGAAGTGAGGGGTGGTGGGGACTAGGAATGTGCAGCTTCATAGCACTTTTGTGAAATTTTAAAAGTAACTGATAAATGCTTACAAATGTAGCCAGTAATTTCGTGGTCTTCATGGACCTCACATGCCCCAGGTAAAAAATATCTGTTGAGGGAAAAGAGAAATTATTTTATTATTCTCTGCTTTCTAACATGCCTCTAAGAATTGTGTGCTTAAGCTTACTCTTTGAACATTTACTGAGAGCACAAAATGTAACAGTGTGCAAGGAGAAGAAGTTTTGCTTGTATGATTTAGTACATAAATGTTATGTACTCATTTTAAATTTGTATATTGGTTAAATTTTGTCCTTCGGTAAACATTGTTTTCATTTTATAAGTTTGATAAAGTGAAGTATTCATGTTGATAATGCATTGGTAATTATCAGTAATGAAAAAGTAAAAATGAGTAATGTTCTGAATTTCGGTTATCTTGTTCATTTGCCTTATACTTTGAAGCAGTTACAAAAATGTGTGCTAAACATTGAATCTTTTTTCCTCCCAATCCAAAGGACACTCTGATTGTGTGGTCTGAAGCAGAAAATTATGACTTGGCCCTTAGCTTTCAAGAAAAAGCTGGATGTGATGAAATTTGGGAGAAAATATGTCAGGTAATTTTAAAAATAGAAAATCAGTATGCTTTCAAACCTGTTTTTTCCCCCAATGCTTTTAACTAAAAACTAAACTTAAATAAGTTTCAAATAGATATCTTGAATCTCTATGAAAAGCATGATTTAAAGAAAAGTATAATTTATTGACCCCACGCTACCCTGACCAGACTTTTGCTGAACTCAGGTTTTGTATCCTACTGCCTTTGAGTGTTCACTAGCATCTCAACTTGATAATCCAGAATAAGCATACTTCTCTCTTAGATCTATTCGTCCTCCTGTCTCCCTCATCTAGTAAACCACCTGGTTGCTGAAACAAACTTGTAGGTCACACTTATCAAGTGTGAATATTCCTAATTAATCCTGGAGTTTCCCAGCTGACTCTGATACCTCATTCTTTTGACATAA
Source organism: Aplodontia rufa (assembly GCA_004027875.1). Taxonomy (NCBI): domain Eukaryota; kingdom Metazoa; phylum Chordata; class Mammalia; order Rodentia; family Aplodontiidae; genus Aplodontia; species Aplodontia rufa. Next base: position 27,285 of record PVKS010027576.1, read on the forward strand.
TCTTTACAATCTTTGTGTGTTTTTTTGTTTGTTTGTTTGTTTGTTGTTTTTTAATGTGCTCAAGTGACTCAACTCATTGGTGGTTTTTGTTACAGACTGGTTTAAGCCATTTCTTCCTAGGAAGGTTTTCTCTCTCTACATTTAGAAATGGAGAATAATCTTCAGATTTTTTTTTTTTTTTTTA
>PVKS010027577.1:0-27395 GCA_004027875.1 Aplodontia rufa
TCGATAATTTTCATTGAAGAGATCTTTGGTTTCCCTTGTTAGATTAATTCCCAAGTATTTTATTTTTTTCGAAGCTATTTTGAAAGGGACTGTATTCCTGAGTTCTTCTTCAGTCCTGTTATTATTGGTATACAGGAAAGCTATTGATTTATGTGTGTTGATCTTGTATCCTGCTACTTTGCTAAATCTACTTATGAGTTCGAGCAGTTTATTGATGGAGTTTTTTGGATCTTCCATACAACTAACTTTTGTATGTTGGAATTATACCCTTTGACTTTGCTGAGTACACCTATTAACTCCGTTAGTTTTTTCTAAGTCCTTGGGATTTCCTATTTGGATGATTATGTCATTATGTAAATGAGGACAATTCTATTTTTTCCTTTCAGCCTGTATGACTTTTATTGCATTAGTGCACAGGCTAGAAATTCCTGCACTGTGTTGAATAAGAATGGCAAGAATGCACGTTTTGCCCTGGTTCTTATTCTTAGAGGGGAAATATTCACTCTTTCCCCATTGAGAATAATTCAAACTATAAAGGTTTTTTCATTTTGTTTTGTTTTTTGTTGTTTTTTTTTTTAACAGAGACAGACAGTGAGAGTGAGAGAGAGAGAGAATCAATTTTATTTTGTTTTTTATGTGACTTTCTTTGCTCTGACACTTCATTTTGTATGTGGTGGCTGGGGTTCAAACCCGTGTCCTCATGCCTGCCAGGCAAGCACTGCAACTGCTAAGTCACTGCTCCAGCCCCAAACTGTAGCATTTTTAGATGTGGTTTACCAAATTGAGGATGGTCCCTGCTGTTTCTGTTTTGGTAGTTTTATCATGAATAGTGCTGAATTCTATCATACACAGTTTCTTTATCAATTGATAAAGCATGATTTTCTTCTTTATCCTGTTAACATAGTGGATTACATTAACTGATTTTCAAATACTAAACCATCAAATAAACTCAATTTGGTCATGGTATATAATTATATATATATGTATGTGTACACACACACACACACACACACAGAGGAACACACGCCCATGTATAGATCTATGTATATATGTTATATATGTATATGCTAATTGATTTTAATAATTCTTTGATTGGTAGCATTCACCTGTGAAACCACATGAACCTGGAGATTTTGGGGGGTGTGTATGAGGGAGGTTTTAAATCACAGATTCAATAACCATAAAAATTACAGGTCAGGGCTGCAGCAGTGGCTCAGTGGTAGGTATTATACATGAAATCCAACATGTGGTGGGGTGTGAGTGAGCACGCACAGCAAGGAAACCGCGGACTTTTAACTCCAACCGACCGTACAGCCCTCTGCTCTGATTGGAGGAGCTCAGGCACAATCTAGCATTGGCTAAAGTGAAATGGAAGCAGGTGCAAAGAGGAAGTAGGCAGCTGGGAGGGGGAGTGTCGCTGGAAAGCTGTAAACACGGGTGGTGAGGGTCACCTGAAAGGGATGCAGGGAATCAGCAAAGGTCACTGGAAGAGGATGGGTGAGTACCTCTCCGGAAAGAGGTGGACGTACATGGTACATGGGGGAGGGAGTCACTGTCTTCAAAGGGGAGGGGGAGCTAAAAATAGAGGTAATCTGTTACACATCACAATCATTCAATTTTGACAGAAAAGAAAGACGTAAATCTTACACAGAGCACTTACATGATGCATGAGGACCCAGGTTCAATCCTCAGCACCACATACACAACTAATTGTCAGAAAAACAAACAGCGGATATAAAAAAATAAAATTGACTCTCTCTCTCTCTCTCTTGAAAAAGAAAGAATTACAGATTACAGGTCAATTATCTATTTAAAATAGGGCAAATTGTGGTAATTTGTGTTTTTCCTGCTAAGCATGTACTACTCTGCTGTTGAACTGCATTCCCAGAGGCTCTATTACTTTTGTTTGTTTGGTTTTTTTTAGAAGTATATGGAGATACAATTGAGGGGGAAACATTATCAAACCATCAGTAACCAACGTATATATACTTTGTTATCCAGGGGTAATGCCAAAACATGGATGACCACCTTGAATTTCACCTGTTGCAGTTTGCTTTATTACTTTTGTAGCAAAAAATGTTTTAATTTTTAGAAACATGTTTAACACATGTATTGTCTTTTATCGCAATGGTTGAATTGCAATAAAATTAGGCCTCATAATACTACCAATTTCACTTTTTACAGCTTTATTGAGATATAATTCATACACAATAAACTGTTTATAAAGTTTACAATGTGATGAGTTTTGATGGCTTTCCCCTTTTTATTTAAATACTTAACAATGCGTTCAACTAATTGCAGAAATGATCAACTTAAGCATCCAATTCAATGATTTGCTTAGCTCAGCAAAGGCTCTTACAGCAAGAGATGAAAATTTCAAACAATGTTTGATCTAAAAATATTTTTTTAAGAGAGAAACAACTTTATTTAGTTTTTCACATGACCTTTGTTGCTCCAACACTTAGTTGTGTACGTGGTGCTGGGGTTTGAACCCAGGTCCCCATGCTTGCCAGGCAAGCACCAAAACCACTGAGCCACCTCTCCAGCCCCAAATTAAAACCTTTCTAATCAAGGTGCTAGCTAAATCAATGTGCATAAAGCATGAGCCTGTTACCATGTTTTGGTTTCTGATTTAGGTTTCTCAAAGACATCTACAGAACCACTGTTTGCATATGTCCAGGTTGTATAGCACATTGCAATTAATTACACAAACTTTCATCTGGAAGTGTGCAAGTGAGCATGGAGATTCTCAGCCTCCCAGCGCAGCCAGGAATGCCCCCACATCTACAGAAGCAGATAGGACACACTCTTCTGCCATGTGCACAAGCAAATGTGAGCCCGTGCTCAGCCCCACCTGGCTCCGCGTTTCTACTCAGGTTGCTTCTCTCACCTTCCTTCTGTCCTGCGGGGCCTGATTCTCATCTCCTGCTGAACTCTAAAGCTGGCAGGGTCAACTCATCTTACATAAGCCTATCCTAGAACCAAAGCCAGGAAACAGACAGGAGTAAGAAATCCTACAAAGCCATGAATATTCCATTTCCACTGAAGGAAATCAGATATGATTATAGATATTGTTATCGATGATATTTTAGGAATTATAGGGAAAGTACTGGTAAAAAAAAAAAGTAAATGATATCTCAGTTTCTCAAAGAGAAGATTGTTAGAACTACAAGTAACTAACCTAGTACAAGTCTTGGAAAATTCTAAAATGAATTTTTTAAGCAGATGGTTTGTGATGATTTAGAAAACAGAGACGCAGCATAATCTCACTGTAAAGGAGTATGCAGGACTATCTCCACGTCCTTCCTAAGCATGAAAGAACAGAGGCATGCAACTGCTTTTACATTAGTATTGGAAACAGTGGCTCATAATGTACTTGCAAGAAAAAAACAATAACAATAGACTTGCAGGAAGAAATTAAAAACTAACCAACAAAGGCTGGATGATCGGGGGTAGGCAGTTGTCCTCTAGTGAAGATTGCCTTGTTAATAGTCCAAGCCAACCTGGAACATTGCTGATTCATCCAATCGTACTCAATAATTTACCACTGATTGGGGAAGGAAATAGCTGGCCTGCTTATGGGAAGGTATGAGGTAGTTAAGACTACAGAAATTAGACAGACCTTAGTCTCAATTCTGGATTTGCAAACTTGTCAACCTCAGTTTCCTCTTGCATAAAATAAGGATTAATAATACTCTATTGTTGTTATAACAGCCCACAATTTCAGGGTGGAAACTAAACAAGACACTGTAGGCAAAACATTTAACATTCATATAACACTCACCAAATTGCACTTTTGTTATTTTTACCTTTATTATCACCTTTTCTGGAGGCACATAACTGGCAGAAATAGGTGACATATTCCTAGTATTATGTAAGAAGGGCAGGCTTGGCCTGCATTTCAATTTAACAGAACAAAAGGTGAAAACTCAGCGGTTGTGCAGCACTGGACTGAAGACCTCCGAGTTGCAAAGGGAGCTTCCCAGAAGCTAATGGTGTAATCCCAGGCCACATCAGCCTGGATCTTCTGTACTCTGCACCTGTCAGGCTGCGCGTGGTGCTGGGTGCCCTACTAGAAAAGATAAATCAGCAAATTGAGCCAACTCAGAGAAAAATCACCTTGGTTATGAAAAGCCTGTCAATGTTGACATAAGGTCAATGGATGGAGGAATGTCACTCAGCAGAGGCGTGATAACATGTTCAAACACCTGCAGACCATTATGTGGAAGGGAGAACTTTTTTTTAAGAGAGTAGGGAGAAAGAGTGAGAGAGAGAAAAATCAATTTTACTTATTTTTTCATCTGACCTTTGTTTTCTCAGACACTTCGTTGTATATGTGGTGCTGGGGCTTGAACCTGGGTCCTCCTGCATGCCGGGCAAGCACTTCAACCACTGAGCCACGGCTCCTTTTGAGACCTTTTTTTTTATGCTAGTGGTGAATTTAAGCACAGAGCATCTGACGATTAGAAGGAAAGCAACATTGAAAGAATTGGGAAACACTATCTTTAGTTTCTTTTTTTCTTCCTAAAATGGAGTCAGAATAGGAAAAAATTTGTGAAAAATCTATCCAAATACTTTTACAAAGGCTTTAACTGCCCCTGTTTGTTAATGCAAGCTTACATCTGTACACCTGCTCTGCCCTGACACTCTGTTTTGTACCAGGGATTGAACCCAGGGGCACTTAAAACTGAGCAACGTTCCTAGACCTTTTTATTTCTTATTTTTGAGACAGGGCCTCACTAAGTTGCTGAGGCTGGCTTTGAACTTGCAATCCTCCTGCCTCTGTCTCCCAAGCCGCTGGGACTGTAGGCGTGTGCCATCATGCCCAGCTTGCCCTGACACTTTTCAAATTGAAAGAAACACTGTTTTCAGCTTAAAACAGCATTTAGTGGACCAAAGAGCTAAATAGAAACTTCTTAACAGAGAGCATTGATCAAGCCAACAAATACATGAGAAAGTGCTCTAAATCACTAGTAATCAGAGAAATGCAAATGAAAATTACATTAAGATTTCACCTCACACCAGTCAGATTGGCAAAAATGAAGAAAATAAGCAATAATAGATGCTGGAGGGGCTGTGGAGAGATAGGGACACTAACACACTGTTGGTGGAGCTGCAGACTGGTGCAGCCCCTCTGGAAAGCAGTGTGGATAATCCGCAAAAAACTAGGGATGAGTCCACCATATGATCCTGCTATTCCTCTCCTGGGTATTTTTCTAGGGGATTTAGAATCAGCACATTATAGTGACACAGCAATATCTATGTTCATAACAGCTCAATTTACAATTGCTAGATTATGGAAACAACCTAGATGCCCCTCACTGGATGAATGTATCCAAAAACTGTGGTACATATATACCATGGAGTTTTACTCAGCAATTAGAAACAATGATATTGCAGCCTTTGAAGGTAAATGGATGGCTATGGAAGAAATTATGCTGATTGAAATCAGCATAACCCAGAGAACCAAGGGTCAAATGTCTTCACTCATCTGTGGAGGCTGGATCTAGACCCTGGCCGTTGAGAAAGGAGGTCTAGTATCATGTTTTAAATCCAGATAAGGTGTAATGACATACAACCTAATACATTTTTAGAGAAGTTTTGGGAAGGGGAGGGGAGGGATAAAGGTGGGTAATTGGGGGGGCACTCTTGGGGGTAAATCTAATCTTCAGAATATATATATATATATATATATATATATATATATATATATATATATTATTTCATTAAAAGATGGATTGTTCAACAAAAAGAAAAAACAGCATTTAGGCCAGTTTCCACCCTCTCCTAAGAATTACAATTGTGGACTCTCTACTACCAAGTGCAATGAAATTCTCATCATATTTTTCTTAGTGACAAAATTATTCCTTTTCTTACCAGTTCATAAACTGACATTGCTGTCAACAATCTCTCAGCAATCTCTACCTGCATACGGAATTATTTTTCTAGATGTCTTAATCATGGCAATATAATTTATTTGCAATACTACCGCATCAAGTTTTAATTAAATGACTGTTTTAATTACTAGTTCAGCAAAATTATACTCAGATTTATTACAATGCAATTGGTTTTCTGTATCTGTGGACTCTGCATACATGGATTCAGCCAACTGAAGATCTGGGTCTGTCCTAAATGTGTACAGACTTTTTTCTTTCTAAACAGCAGAGTTTAGCAACCATTTACACAGCATTTGCATTTTATTAGATATCATAAATATTCTAGAGATGATTTCAGCATACAGAAGGATGTATGTAGGTTATATGTAAATACCATGTCATTCTATATACAAGAGATGAGCATACACAGATTTAGGTATCTGGAGGGTGGGTGGGTACAAGAACCAGCCCCCCGCAGATCCTGAAGGACAACTGTACTTTCCACCATCCAGTAGAATTATTATTTTTCTATTTTAAGCCTTGGCAATAATAGTTTCAAAAACACTACCTATTACTTAGCATCCTTAAAATTTGCAGTAAACAATCAAATGAATGCCTCCTTGGGAGGAAAAAAGGTGATGATTTTTTTTTGGGTTTTTTTTGTTTGTTTGTTTGTTTAAAGAAAGAGAGAGGGACAGCAAGCAAGAGAGAAAGACAGAATCAATTTTATTTAGTTTTTCATGGACTTTCGTTGCTCGGACACTTCATTGTGTACATGGTGCTGGGGTTTGAACCCGCGTACTTGTGTATGCAAGTCAAGCGCCATAACCGCTGAGCCAGCGCTCCAGCCCCAATGATTTGTTTTTATATATACTGTTTTTATTGCACTGGTCCCCAAAATTGTTGATAGCAAAATTGCTAAAAAATGAAACAGAAAAGAATAAGCATTTTTTGTTGGAGATTTCCACTTCTGGGTATATAATCAAAAGAACGGGAAGCGGACTCAAACATATATGTGTACACTCGTGTTTGTAGCAGCATTGTGCACTGTGGCTGGCAGGTGGGAAGCGTCTAACCATGGCTGAGCAGATAAACCAAATGTGATGGGTACACTCACAATGGAATAGTATTGAGCCTTAAAGAATGGAGACGCTATCGTGGGCTGCAATGTGGATGATCCTTGAAAACATTATCATTGGATAATAAAAAGGAAGGTATCAATTGATTCCGCTTATCTGAGTTACCTAGAGTGTCCAGAGAGCTAGAAAGTTAAATGGCGGTTGCCAGGACCTACGGGACGGCCAATGGGGGCTCAGTATGAACGTGTGGCAGAATTCAGTTTGGAGTGATAAAAAAACATCTGGAGGTGAATGTTGATGGCAGCAAAGCCATGTGAATACTCAATGCCGCTGAGCCGTACACTTCTAGAAATGGTCAAAATGGCAATTTTATGTTATGTCTACTTACCATTATTAACAACAGATGCTTAATATGCAGCAAATTCTCACAGCTCTAGAAGGTGGCTATTATTATCTCTATTTTGAAGAAAAGTAAAATGTGGCTTGCCCGGTGCCCTGGACTCAGCGGAATCATGAATCAATAAATCAGGTTCTATCAAATTGCAAAGCTGAGCTCGCCAGAACAAGCTACCTGCGTGGAACTCCTCGTGTGAAAGATAGCTACCCTCCACAGCATTTCCCTTTGGATTATTTTAATTGATCCAGTGTTCAGTTGGGTCCTAAGCAAACTAAAACAAAAGTTAATTGCAGAAGTTGCTTTGAGACAGTACATGAGCACTTTTATAAAACGAGTAACCTCGAAGCGTAAGAAACACAAGGAAGGAGCCCTACCCTGCTTGAGTGCTGGTTCAGTTCTGGGTAGAGATTTTAGTGATTCTGGGTGGGGAGTTTAGTGACTTGTCCCAACCTGTGTTCACCGAGTCCTCACGCAGACCTCGCTGGATGAGAAGTTGCCTATAGCCCAGAAGTCCTGCATGGAGTTCTTTGGAATAATTCTTTGCATACTCCGTGATGTATCTTCAACCAGTCAGTAATAAAACTCTGCTGAGCACAATTAAGCATTAAGAAAGGTTATTTATGGGGCTGGAGTGGTGGCTCAGTGGTTACGGTGCTTGCCTGGCATGTGCAAGTTCGCAGGTTCAAACCTCAGCACCACCTGTACAACGAAGTATCTGACCAACGAAAGCCACATGAGAGACTAAATAAAATTGGCTCTCTCTCTCTCTCACCATCCCTCTCTCTTTAAAAAAAAGAAAGAAAGGTTATTTTCTTTCTTCTTCCAAAGAGAGAAATGAATAACCCTAGGCCTGACTATTTTCTATGTGTTGGGGAAAAGGTGTCACCACCTGCCTTCCCAGGCACAGAGCTCTGCAGACACCCTTTGGCTACCGCCCATTCTCTTCATCTGCCCTTGTGGCCTTGCTAATCTATATCTTCTATGATTTCCAGATTCTCTTGCCCTCCTCGAGGTCTCTTGTCACAATGTGTGAACAGGGGTCTTTATACCCCTCCACCTCTCCTCTCACACTTATTCAACACATATTTAAGGAAGCTCTGTGTATGTTAGACCTGTGTTGAGATCTGGGAATACAGTGATGCATTCCCATCTCTCCAGCAGTCACAGCTCCTGCCCTCCGGAAGCTGCAGTTTGATGGGGGAGTTTGACAGAGCAGAAAATTACAACACACTTCCACAATCCTCCAACCTGGGCAGGGTCATCCCTGTACAACCAGCCTGCTGGGTGTCTGCCACCCACAGCCTCTGCCTCCAGGCTTTTGCTCTTGCAGCTCTCGGGGTCTGGAATGCCTTCCTTCTGTCTTGTTTTACCTGGTGAGTCTTTCCATTCTGGGTCTAACTCAAAGCCAGCTTCTCTGAAGTATCCCTGGTGTTTACACTCTAAATAAGCCTCTTCTTTTCCTATCCTCTCATTCCAGCTTTCTTGAACACCTATTATTAGCTTAATACAGATTATCTTTTTTTTTCATTTTTTGATTGGTACACTACACTTGCACTTAATGATGGGATTTGCTGTTACACATTCATAGATGCATACTATGTCATATAACTTGGTCAATATCATCCCCTAGTATTTTCTCTTTCCCTCTTCTCCTCACTTTCCTCTGTTCTACTGATCTCACTTCGATTTTCATGAGATTTCATCCCACCTTTCTTCGTATTTTTCCTCTTTAATTTCCAAGTATAAGAGAAAATATACAACCTTTAATCTGAGTTTGGCTTATTTGGCTAATTTCTCAAGTTCCATCTATTTTCCTGAAAATGACATTTTTTAAGAGAAAGAATCAATTTTTTTATTTAGTTTTTCATGTAGCTTTCATTGCTTTGACACTTCGTTGTGTAGGTAGTGCTGGGGTTCCAATCTGCATCCTCGCACATGCTAGGGAAGGGCCATAACCACTGAGCCACCACTCCAGCCCTGTTTTGTTTCGTTTTGTTTTGCTTTTGAGACAAAGGGCTCACTAAGTTGCTGAGGCTGACTATAAACTTGTAATCCTCCTGCCTCAGCCTCCAGAACTGCTGGATTTTCAGGCATGTGCCACGACATCTGGCTTTATTGTTTGTGTTCTTGATGGCTGCCATTATCACTAAAGTGAGATGAAATCTCAGTGTAATTTTTATTTGCATTTCCCTAATTGCTAATATAGTTGAACTTTTTGTCGTCTATTTGTTGGCCACTTGTATTTCTTCTTTAGAGAAGTGTCTAATTCATTTGCTCATTTATTAATTGGGTTGGCTTATTTCAGTTCTTATTTCCTTTGATGTGCCAAAGCTTTTTAGTTTAACGTCATCCCATGCATTAACTCTTGTCATTATTTTCTGAACTTCAGGGATCTTATTGAGAAAGCTATTGCTGTGTCTATATACTGGCATGTTGTCTTCTAGGAAATGCATAGTTTCTGGTTTAATTCCCAGGTCTTTGATCCTTTTTTATTTGACTTTTGTTCAGGATAAGAGCTAAGGGTCAACCTCATTCTACATGTGGATAACCAGTTTCCCCAGCACCATTTGTTAATCTCGCCAATGCATTTTTGGCATCTTGGTCAAGGATAAAATGGCTGCACATTTTCCACACAGATTATCTTAAAATTAGTTTGTCTCCCATAGCCAACATTATGCTTAATGGAAAAAGACTGAAATCATTCCCACTGAATTCAGGAACAAGACAAGGATGTCTACTTTCACCACTCTTATTCAATATAGTCCTTAAAATCCTAGCCAGAGCAATCAGACAAGAGAAATAAATCAAAGGAATTTGAATAGGAAAAGAGGAAGTCAAGCTGTCTCTATTTGCTGATGACATGATCCTATACCTAGAAGACCCAATAAACTCAACCAGAAGACTTCTAGAGCCTATAAACAATTTCAGTAAAGTGGTTGGTTAAAAGATCAGCACTCATAAATCTTTAGCTTTCCTATACTCCAGCAACAACTCCCCTGAAGAAGAAATTGGGAACTCTGTCCCATTCACAATTTCCTCAAAAAGAATAAAATACTTGGGCATCAATCTGACAAAGGATAAAAAGGACCTCTACAACAAAAACTATTGAACATTAAAAAAAGAAATTGCAAAAGATCTGAGTAGATGGAAAAGCATTCCATGTTCTTGGTTAGGCAGAATCAATACAATCAGAATGGCCATTCTACCAAAAGCCCTATACAGATTCAATGCAATCCCCATCAAGATATCAATGACATTCTTTGTGGCTATAGAAAAAGCAATTTTCAAATTCAAATGAAATAATGGAAGGCCCAGAATAGCTTAAACATTACTAAGAAAGAAAGAGGAAACAGGAAGTATCACAATTATACAATAGGGCTATAGTAACAAAAATAGCACGGTATTGGTATCAAAACAGAAATGAAAACCAATGGAACAGAACAGAAGATACCAAGACAAACCCTCAAATCTTTAACCATTTGATATTTGATAAAGGGGAAGAAGGACAGCCTGTTCAACAAATGTGCTGGACAAACTGGACAGCCACATGCAGACAACTGAAATTGGATCCTTACCTCTCACCCTGCACAAGAATCAAATCAAAATGGTTGAAGGATCTGAAAATTAAACCAGCAACTATAAAATTGCTAGAAGAAAAAAATAGAATCAATGTTCCACGACATAGCACTGCCTTCCTAAAAGACTCCCATAGTGCAAGCATTAAAGTCAAGAATAAATGAGTAGGATGTCATTGAACTAGAAAGCTTCTGTACAGCTAAAGAATTGGTCAAGAGTGTTAAGAGAGAACCTACAGAATGGGAGAAAATCTTTGCCTGCTACACTTGGGACAGAGGGCTAATATCCAGAATATACAAAGAACTCAAAAAACTGAACACCAAGCCACAAATAATCTAATCAATAAATGGGCTAGGGCACTAAATAAAAATTTCTCAACAGAGGAAGTCCAAACAACACATAAATATATGAGAAAATGCTCTACATCACTAGCAACCAGAGAAATCCAAATCAAAACTTCACTGACATTCCACCTCACTCCTGTCAGTGCAAAAATGAAGAATACGAGCAATGACAGATGCTGGAGGGGTTGTGGGAAGAGAGGAACACTGTCACACTGTTGGTGGGACTGCAAGCTTGTACGGCCACTCTGGAAAGCAATGTAGAGACTCCTCAAAAAACTAGGACTGGAACCACCTTATGACCCAGCTATCCACTCCTGGGTATTTTCCCAAAAGAGCTAAAATCACCTTATTACAGAGATACAGCTTCATCAATGTTTATAGCAGTTCAATTTACTACGTTTAAACTATGGAACCAACCCAGATGCCCCTCATTGGACGAGTGGTACATATATATACTATGGAATTCTACTCTGCTATTAGAGAGAACGGTATCATGGCATTTGCAGCCAAATGAATGGAGATGGAAAAGATTATGCTGAATGAAATATCCCAAACTCAGAGACTCAAGGGCCGAATGTTTTCTGTCATATGTGGAAGCTAGAATACAATCAGAAACAGACTGAGAGTTGGCTAAACTAATAATAACCCCAACATGAGTGAATTTCTACACGAGCAGGGGGGACCATACCTATGACACTGGGAGATGAAGGGAGGGTGGCAGGGAGGGAGTGGAATTAGGAGGGATATCAAGGCAGCTGGAGGGAGGGAGTAGAGGGGTTATCAACCCAATAAGGAACCTTCGACTTCCATGAGAAGCCCAACTAACATGGGGGTAAAGTAGGGGAAACATGGGATCGGAGAGAACTCAAAGTGCGGAGATCATGAAACTGGCATCAGCCTTGGCTTGCTCTGTCAATATCCATGTGTTCATAAATGTGTGGCAATGATTCCTCTAATATGTAAGACTATGCTGAACAAACAAAAAAAATTAGTTTATCTCAACCTGGATTTTGTGATGTTCTCAGAGGCAAGAATCATTTGCTCTCCATAACATCCAACATAGCTGGCATTTTTTACTGATTTTAATTTAATTTTGCCCAGTTTAAAAATCTAAGGAAAGAACATTTGAATTCCAAGTGTCACAAGAGTCTCAATATGATAGATATACATAGACACTAGAATAAATTCATTTTATGTTGATAACATATTATATATGATGTATATGTAAGATCTAATATATGTTATACATTTATATTATATATTTTATATATGGCAGATTATCGTAGAAAGGGTTGCACCTTCCATTAAAATGGATTATTCTGGCTTCTAGCACATGGCTTTGCACATAATGAGCCTATGACTTTCTCGTAGCGTCTCCAGTTGAACAGTCAGAGATTCCCTACCATTATCAGTCTCTCTGTTTCTGCAGAGCAAAGTTGATGAAACAAATAAAAAGTTGCAGCATCAAATTGCTTTCTAAGAATATTCGCTCTGCTCTCTTTCACTTGAAACTTGAGGCCTGTAGGAAACAGCCAAGGTCTACCAAACTTAACAATTGCAATGTCTCCCACAAATAATGCTGAAATTTATCCTCCCCATTGAATTTCCATGGCAGAAGAACAGCAAAGGGAATCCATGGGAGTGTGCCTCTTCAATATGTACTTAATCTTTCAAGTTGTCCCCATATGTAAGCTGTGCTTTTCCAGTGGGGCTGAGGAGTTGTGAGATAGATCCTTTTATGGAGTTAAACTTCTATAAAATGGAAGGAGAAACTAATGTTAAAGGAACAATATGGTGTTGCTAAAGGAGTAGCGTTTGAAAAAGGACTTTGCTGTTAGCAATGCAAGTGTCTGGGACTAAGAAGGAAACAAAGCCAGGCATCTGCAGACCTGCTGTGTTCTGTAAATATTTGTTGGCAAATAGTGGTCAATACCATCAAGAAAAGGACTATAAGCTGAAGTCACCATTATCATAGCATCATAAAACTTTAGAGCTTTCTCGTTTTACAGATTACAACAAATAAATTCCATCCTGCATGGCAGTGCACACCTATAATCCCAACCACTCCAGAGGCTGAGGCAGGCAGATTGCAAATTCATGGCCAGACTCAGCAATTAGTGAGGCCATAAGGAACTTAGCAAGACTCCCTCAAAATAAAAAATGAAAAGTGCTGAGGATGTAACTTAGTGGTAAGAGGCCTCTGGGTTCAATCCCCAGTACAAAAGAGAAAGGTGGGGACCTGGCGGGGAGAGGCTAAATCCCAAAGGTTCAAGTCATTTTCTTTTTCAAAGAGTTCAGAACTAATCCAATAACCTCCAGTGCCTAGATTTCATTGGTCAGTTTTGAATACACCAGATATTTACTTGTATAAAATTTCTTTTATCTCTTTTTCTTGTGTGATTGCACTAGCTAGAAACTCTAACAATGCTGTTAAAACGAAGTAGTAAGAACAGTCATCCTTTCTTTGCTCCAGTCTTATGGAGAAAGTCTTTAGTCTTCTACTGTGAAGTACAATATTACCTGTTGGTTGTTTGTAGATGCCCTTTATTAGATTTAAGAATTCTCTTCTATTCCAAGTTGGCTTGGATTTTATCTACTTCTATTGATATTATCATGCTTTTTCTGTCCTTTCTTCCACTAACATGGGATGTTTTTGTTTTTGTTTTTGCAGTGCTGGGGATTGAACCCAGATGTACCCTATCACTGAGCTACATTCCCAGCCTGTTTTATTTTTCATTTTGAGAAGAGGTCTTACTAAGTTGCAGAGGCCAGCCTCAAACTTGTAGTCTTCCTACCTCAGTCTCCCAAGTAGTTACAATTGCAAGCATGCACGGCTGCTTTTGGCTTATATTGATTTATTTTCAAATGTTAAACTATCATTGCATTTCTGAAATAAATCTGACTTGGTCATCATGCATAATCCTTTTCATATATTGTTGAATACAGTTTGCTATTGTTTTGTTGAGGACTTCTGTGTTAATGAGGGCTGTAATCAGTAGCTTTCTTTCCTTGCAGTCTTTGCCCAGCTTTGGTATGAAGGTGATTCCAGCTTCATGGATTGGGTTTGGAAGTGTTTATTCCTCCTGTATTATCTGGAAGAGTCTGTGGAGTACTGGTATTATTTCTTCTTTAAATGTTTGTTCTAATCTGCCAATAAAACGATCTGGCCTGAGCCTTTCTTTGTGTAATGATTTTTAATTACAAATTCAATTACCTTCCCTCTTATAGATCTATTCAAATTTTTTATTTGCTCTTGAGTTGGTTTTGGTCATTTCACTATTCTAGAATTTTGTCCAGTTAAGTTGTTGAATTTAGATTTGTCTTGTAATCTCTAACGAGTCAGTCATCTTGTTTCCTCTTTCCTTTCTTCTTTTGGTCATTTGCTTCTTCTCTCTCTCTCTCTCTCTCTCTCTTGTTTAATCTAGCTAAAGTATTGATTTTTTTTCAAATAACCAACTTTTGGTTGCAAACAATAAGTTCTTTTATTATATATTTCATTCATTTCTATTCTAAAAGATATTGTATTCTTCCTTTTACTTGTATTGGGTTTAAATCACTCTTCTTTCCTTTAAGACTGTTAAGGTGATAGCTTTTTGATTGAGATTATTTTGTCTAATATTGGCATTTAAAGCTTTTCATTTTCCTGCAATCACATCCCATAAATTTTGGCATACCAGGTTTTCATCTTTATTCAGTTCAAAAGGTACGTTATAATTTCCTTTTATTTTTTTTTCCAGAATGAATTACTCAGTTTTCCTTTATCTAAAAAGTCTTGATTTTCCTTCTTTAAAATCATGGGTTTTTTTTAAGAGAGTATCAATTTTATTTCATTTTTCATGTGGCTTTTATTGATACTTCATTATGTATGTGGTGATGGGGTTTGAGCCCAGGTCCTCAAGCATGCCAGCAGTGCAGTGACCTGCTGAGCCACAACTCCAGCCCCTAAAATCATAGATTTTGAGAAGTGTGTTTTTAATTTCCAAATTATTATGGGGTTTCCAAATTTCCTGCTGTTATTCATTTTCAATTTAGTTCCATTGTGATTAGAGAACATAATTATGTAATTTCAACCCACTTAAATTTATTCAGATTCATTTTATGGCCTAGGATGTAGTCTGTCCTAGAGATGTTCCCTGTGCCCTTGAAAAGGATATGTGTTCTGATTTTGTTTAGTGGAGTAATCTATAATGCCTCTTAGGTCTGATTTGTTAATAGTATTGTTCAACTTTTCTATGTCTTTGCTGATTTTCTATCAAATTGTTTTATCAATTATGAGTTAATTATTGAACTCTCCAACTGCTATTGTTGAAATATCCATTTCTCCCTTCAAGTCCATCCATTTTTATTTTATACATACTAAGACTCTGCTGCTAGGTGCATATATGTTTATAATTATAATGTTTTCCCTCATGGTTTGACATTTTTGTAATTATACAATGCCCCTAGGGCTGGGAGTATGGCTCAGTGGTAGATCATATGCTCAGCATGTATGAAGTTCTGGGTTCGATCCCTGGAACACACACGCACGCACACACACACACACACACACACACAGTCCCTTATGTCTCTAATAACATTTCTTATCTCTTAAACTATATTTGATCTGATATTGTGTGGCCATTCCAGTTTTCTTTTGGTTTCTGTTTTACTGCTGCATCATTTACAGTCCTTTTACTTTCAACCTATTTGTGTATTGAAATCTTAAGCCTGTATCTTATGGATTGCATAATTGGATCCTGTTCTTTATCTCTTCTTAATCTCTTCCTTTTGATTGAGTTATTTAATCCAGTTTAATGCAACTGTTTATATGATGAGTTTAGATTTTCCATTTTGCTGTTAGTTTTCTAGATGTCTTATGTCTCTTTTGCTCTTTAGTCTTTCATTATTGCTATCTTTTCTGTTATACATATTTTTGCTTGTGTAATATTTAAATTCCTTTGGGTTTATAGTGGTTGCTTTGGAATTTACAATATGGATCTTAGCAATCTAGTTCATATCAACATTAATTTAATTGTAATAATATACAAAAACTTAGCTTCAGTACAGCTGCCTTTTGTCTCTCCTCTTTTGTGTTATTAATCTCATGCAAATTGCATCTTTGTACTACAAAATTCATCCAGTTTTTAAATTAATGTTTATTCATTTGTCATTTTGATAAGTGAGAAGAAAGATGTTTCAAAATATATTTATACTGTTTTTTGTTTTTATCTATATAATTATCTTTATCAGTGATAATTAGATAATTGTGTTGGTTTTTCTTTTGTAGTGTTATGGTACAGGGGATCAATCCAGGGTCTCTTGCATGCTAAACAAGTGCTCTTCCACTGAGCTACACACTTAGCTCAGTTTTGCCAATATATTAATTCTACTCAGCCAATCATAAATTTACTCCCTCTGTGAAAAGTTTTTTGCTCTTTTATCTTGAATAATGTTTTTATATGCTATAAAGCTTTTATATGCTGATATAAAAATATACATCATTGTTCTCAATGGCATTGTTTATAATAGCCAAAAATTGAAAAAAGAGAAAATGTTCATGAACTGATAAATGGACAAATTTTGATATATATTCATATAATAAAATACTGTTAAGCCATAAAAAGGAATGAAGTACTGGCACATACTATAACATAACCCTTGAAAACATTATGCTAAGAAAAAGAATTCCGCAGGTTGTGTGAGTCCATACACAGTGTCCAGAACAGGTAAAGGTATAGAGACAAAAGGTAGGTTAGTGATTTCCAGGAATGTGGGGTAAGAAGAATAGAAAGTTACCACTAATGGATATAAGGCTGTTTGGGAGACAGATAATGAAAATGTTCTAAAATTAGATAGGGTTTTTGGTTATACAGTTCTATAAGTACACTAAAATCCACTGAAGGGTACACTCTAAAAGGATAAATTTTTAATACCATGTGAATTACATCACAATAAACCTTTTTAAACATTCTTTAAAAAAAAAAAGATAGAGGGACAGAGAGAAAGAATCAATTTTATTTAGTTTTTCATGTGGCTTTCATTGCTCTGACACTTCATTGTGTACATGGTCCTGGGCTTCTAACCTGCATCCTCACACAAGCCAGGCAAGCGCCATAACCACTGAGCCACCACTCCAGCCCCTTTAAATGTCCTTTGAGATTTTTATAAGAAAAAAAATTAAAAGCAAACTGTTTCGTATCTAGAGCAATGATCAATTGAAATATCATCCCTATTTATTTATTCACTTATTTGTCTATTTCATGAGATGATAAAGGAAGATCTCAAGCAAGTGTTGGGTATTATTATTCATCTTTTTTTATTTCCATGTCAGTGCACCACTGTGTATCAACATGAATGAAACACTGATTCTACCTTCTGAGAGCTCAAAAAGCAAGAGTACAGACACGTAAACAAACAACAAACAGTGGGGCAAATGTGTAACAGAGAGAGATAAAGTCACCAGAGTACAGATGGAGGATACTCTGTTTAGTCTGGAGAGAACAAAGATGCTTTCTGAAGATGTATGTCTTCAATAAATGTTCTAATGTTACAGAACTGGGGACTTCTGGGAAACAGAGACAGCACAAAAACCCCCTTCAAATCCTCATTCTTGCAATCAAGTCAGAAAGATTCCAGGCATGTCACGCAGAGTAGCAGGAATGAGTTTTTTGAAGGAATAGGAAAAGGGGAACGGGACACTCCCAAAGAAGAATATGGGTCCTTCTGAGAGGAGAGGGACGATGTGCCTCCTGCCCTCCAGTTTTATTGGGAATCCCCAAGAAGTTTCCAGTTACACCCAGGTCCACCTCTTGACTTTTGACCGAAACAAGGTGACATTAGACTTTCAAGTCCTCACTACTATGGCAACTGTAAGTCACCTTAGCCCATGATGGACTCATCTCTCTGAGTTTTGGGATCTGGTCACAGAATTCTCCCCCTTCAGGGTAACTTGGATTTCTCTATTATTCCAGGCCTCCATTTCTCCTGCAGGTAACAGGCAGTTTGCTAAGGAATGTACCGTAGCCTGTTTACTTAGACCAAGCAGGGCTGCAGGTAAATTGCTTTTTGGAAAAGAAAGCAGGTGGGGGTCAGCACAATGGGCCCAAGTGCTCCCACCATTCACATCTGTCTGTCCCCTAACATTAACACCTGGTGACCCGTAACATGACTTGAAACAAGAGTTTTGTGGATGGAAAATGGAAGAGGAAGAATACGACAAGAAAAGAATGAGGGTGTCCACATAGAACAAGTGAGGAAGTAGCAGAAGACAAGAAAAGTAGGGAAGGACTATAGCCTTTTTCCTGTGGGCAGAGGATTCACAGAGGGTATCTTAGGAGGAGAGTGTTGAAATAACTAGCAGGAAAAGAGATGCATGTGTGGGTGCGAGACAGGTGGCCAAGAGCCTGATTAGGAGAATCAGGATGAAGCCTGAACTAAGGAAGTAGTGGAGCAAAAAAATGTTGAGGCAGAAGGAAAGCCAACTCCAAGTGTGGATAGGAAGCAAGAATGAGAAAGAACATGTGATGGGCAGGAGGACTTGGACAGTCAAGAAAAGGAGGAAATAGTAAATTGAGCTGCTATGAACATAGATATTGCTGTGTCACTATAATGTGCTGATTCTAAATCCCCTGGAAAGAGACCCAGGAATGGAATAGCAGGATCGTATGGTGGGTTCATCCCTAGTTTTTTGAGGATTCTCCATACTGCTTTCCAGAGGGGCTGTACCAGTCTGAAGCTCCACCAACAGTGTGTTAGTGTCCCTATCTCTCCACAGCCCCTCCAGCATCTATTATTGTTTATTTTCTTCATTTTTGCCATTCTGACTGGCATAAGGTGATATCTTAATGTGGTTTTCATTTGCATTTCTCTGATGACTAGAGATTTAGAGCACTTTCTCATGTATTCATTGGCTTGATCAATGTCCTCTGTTGAGAAGTTTCTATTTAGCTTTTTGGCCCATTTATTAATTGGGCTGTTAGTGTTTTTGTAGTTGACATTTTTTGAGGATTTTGTAGATTCTGAATATGAGACCCCTATCAGAGGATTCATAGCCCATGATTCTCTTCATTTCCATAGGAAACCTCTTGACTCTTCTGCTTGTTTCCTTGGCAGTACAAAAGCTTTTTAGCTTTATGGCTTCCCATTCACTGATTTTTTACTTTACTTCCTTCATTTTTGGAGACATGTTGAGAAAGTCTTTGCCTACTCCCAAATGCTGAAGTGTTGGACCTACTTTGACTTCTATCAATCGCAAGGTAGCTGGTTTAATTCCTAGCTCCTTGATCCATTTTGATTTGATTCTGGTGCAAGGAGAAAGATATGGGTCTAATTTCAACTTTCCGCAAGTGACTGACCAGTTTATCCAGCGCCATTTGTTGAAGAGGCTGTCACTCCTCCATGTGATATTTTGCCCCCCTTTGTCAAAAATCCAATGTTTAAAGATTTGAGGGTTTGTTTCAGGGTCTTCTATTCTATTCCATTGGTCTTCTTTCCTGTCTTAATACCAGTACCATGCTGTCTTTGTTACTACAGCTCTATAGTATAGCTTTAAATCTGGTATGGCAAAACCACCTCTTTCATCTTTCTTGCTTAGTAGTGTTTTGGCAATTCTGGGTTTCTTATTGTTCCAAATGAATTTGAGAATTGCTTTTTCTATGTCTTTAAAGAACAACATAGGTATTTTTATAGGGATAGCATTAAATCTATATAGGGCTTTCGGTAGAATGGCCATTTTTATTATATTAATTCTGCCTAACCAAGAGCATGGGACATCTTTCCATCTTCTTAGATCGTCTTGCATTTCATTCTTCAATGACCGATAGTTTTCGTTGAAGAGATCTTTGATTTCCCTTATAAGGTTAATTCCCAGGTATTTTATTTTTTTTGAAGCTATTTTGAAAGGGACTGATTTCCTGACTTCTTCCTCAGTCCTATTATTATTAATGTATAGGAAAGCTATTGATTTATGAGTGTTGATCTTGTATCCTGCCACTTTGCTAAATCTGTTTATGAGTTGAAGCAGTT
Source organism: Aplodontia rufa (assembly GCA_004027875.1). NCBI lineage: Eukaryota > Metazoa > Chordata > Mammalia > Rodentia > Aplodontiidae > Aplodontia > Aplodontia rufa. The sequence continues at coordinate 20,276 of PVKS010027577.1, forward strand.
TACTGATGGAGTTTTTTGGATCTTCCAGATATAGGATCATGTCATCAGCAAAAAGAGAGTTTGACTTCCTCTCTTCCTATTTTTATTCCTTTGATTTCTTTCTCTTACCTAATTGCTCCAGCTAGGGTTTCAAGAACGATATTGAATAAAAGTGGTGAGAGGGGACAGCCTTGTCTTGTTCCCAATTTTAGTGGAAATGCTTTCAGCTTTTCTCTGTTTAGTATTATACTAGCTGAGGGTTTAGCATATATAGCCTTTACAAAGTTCAGAAATGGTCCTTTGAACCCCATCTTCTCTCGAGTTTTAAACATAAAGAGGTGCTGGATTTTATCAAAGGCCTTTTCTGCATCCATTGAGATGATCATATGGTTTTTGTCCTTGATTCTGTAGAATGTGGTGAATTACGTTAATTGTTTTGCGTATGTTGAACCAGTCCTGCATTCCTGGGATGAAGCCCACTTGATCATGAGACTATGGAAACAACCCAGATGTCCCTCACTGGATGAATGGATCCAAAAACTGTGGTACATATATACCATGGAATTTTACACAGCAATTAGAAACAATGATATTGCAGCCTTTGAAGGTAAATGGATGGCTGTGGAAGAAATTATGCTGAGTAAAATCAGCTTAACCCAGAGAACCAAGGGTCAAATATCTCCACTCATCTGTGGAAGTTGGAACTAGACCCTGGCCATTCAGAAAGGTGGTCTATTATTATGTGTTAAATCCAGATAAGGTGTAATGTTATACAGCCTAATACTTTTTTAGAGATATTGTGGGTAAGGAAGGGGAGGATACTGGTGGGAAATTGGGGGCCACTCCTGGGGGTAAATCTAGTATCCAGAAACTATACACATTTTATATTATTTTGTTAAAAATTTGTATGGTTGTTCAAAAATAAAAATTAAAATAAAAAAAGAAATACTTCTCTCCCCCCCCAAAAAAATAAATAAAATTAAAATTAAAATTAAATAAAAAAAGAAAAGGAGGCAGGGGAATCGCCTGATTTCTGGCTTGGTTGACCAGATAGAGTTTGGTGCCATTCATCTCAACATGGAATAAAAGCAAGCAAGCAATTTTGAGAGAAAAGATATATGCGCATTTGGAGGTCATGATGAGTTTGGGGGACCTGTGGAATATCCAGCTAGAAATCCACAATAATTAATTGAAAGTTTCATTTTGAACTTTAAGAGAGAGCTATGGACCACAGCTATCTGTGGGAGTGAATAATACAAAACCAGTAATAGCAGCTATTGTGTAGATGTGATTGTCCAAGGAGAGAATGTGAAGTATAAAGAGAAAATAAACAATTGTAATATCTTAGGGGATAAAAACATTCAAGGGCAAGTTAGAGGAAGAGGGACCAAATGAGAGTCTAGGTAGGATTCTCCAAGAAATAAAAGAAGGGACGAGAATAAGAATGTGAAAGGAAGAAGGCAAAGGTTCCATTTAAGCTACCTTCAACAAACTTCGCATGGTGGCACATGCATATAATCCCAGTGGCTACAGAGGCTGATGCAAAAGGATTGCAAGTTCAAGACCAGCCTCTGCAACTTAGACCCTAAGCAAGGGTCTAAGCAAGGTTAGACCCTAAGCAAGGGTCTTAGCAAGGTCTTGTCTCAAAATAAAAAATTTTTTAAAAATTTGGATGTGGCTCAATGGTTAAGTGCCCTGGGTTCAATCCCCAGTACCAAAAATAAATAAAAAGATAAATAACCTTCATTGATATGTAGATTCTTGAAGTCACAGTTTCTTATCTGTGGAGCATTATTAGTAATAGCCAAATGCTTAATAAATGGTGATAAATGTCAGATATTATTGTTAGGTGGAAATCACTTCTGACACACAAGTAAACAACTTTCATGAAAGTTCATACATTTATAGAGACATTACACAGAACACTGCTAAGAAAGTTGGACTCAGTTTTACCAAAGCATAATGACTAATAAAACACACCATGCTTGAGTCCCTAAGCTAGTGACTGAGTACTGTCACCATTAAGTACCATCATCCACACTGAAGCCTAAGGAATCAAAGCCTCTGGGCTTAAGCAATGAATGTTTATGTGCATAAGTCAATAAAAGTGTCATGACCAAGGTCAGATTCATTCATTTTCAAAACAGAGCAAAGTTAACCCAATAAAATGTTTCCTTTGGGTCCTGTGAATAGCCTTATATTCCAGCACATAAGTCAGAGTCAACACAAAGTGAAAAAGAACAAAAATCAGGGTGCAGATGAATCAGTAAGATGGCCCATCACCTCCAGAGAGTCTCCCATTAGACTCAATGATCTGGAATCATAGAGCATTTCCTTTTCTGGAGAAAAAAATGCCAATCGTCTGAAGTCATATTTTTAGACTTATATTACAAAGTTGATCGTTTTCTCTTTGGAGACATTGTCTTAAAACTTTGTGGTCTGAGTATTACATTTTCTCTTTGCAAAAGCAGCTACACAATCACCTTAGGGCTTCCTGTTTTTAGGTGCACTTAAAGAATACGATCATGAATGGGATTCACTGGTTCAGCAAAGCCAAAATCTCATCTCAGTTTTGATGAACTAGAAAAAGTTAACCTTTATAATTCTGATGAAGAATGGAAAAAAAGGGATGTTGTTTCAATAAGCCACCATTGAAAAACAATCTGAGAGCTAACATTTCTAGATATGCATACTTCACTTCTTCTGAATAGATCAACTTTCTTTTGAGACAAAAAATAAAGTAATGGAGCTGGAGATCAGTGGTTCTGGCCCTTGCCTGGCATGTGCAAGGACACTGGTTCAAACCCCAGCACCATGTACACAACAAAGTGTCTGAGCAATAAAGACTACATGAAAAACTAAATAAAATTTGATTCTGTCTTTCTCTCTCACTATCCCTCTCTCTTTAAAAAATAAATAAAGTAATGAACACATCATATTTTGGTGTTTCTTTGCTGAGCGATTTTGCATCAGGAGCACAGGTACACGCTGTACCCTCTGTGTTGACAGCTGTGAGTTCTGCTCTCCTTAATGGTTAAGATAAAAGAGTTCATTTCCTTGTATGTAGTGTGTTGCTAAGGTATGCATTGTTTCATCAGGAATGACTCACCAAAGTAGAACTATTCAATGCCTTCTGAATGATTTTGCACTTTGAAATTTTGGAATTATGCCTTATTTCATAACAAGTGGCCAGGATGACTGATGGTTGCAATGATGTCTCATTTCCCCCTCTCAGCCAGCAGACACTTATTTTTCAAAACACCAGACTGACTCTTCTTCTTTTGAATATATACTATTTCTAAAATAGCCACCCCCATTGCTGCCCTGATAACCATTCAGAATAGTATCGTCTTTTGTGTTGGCAACATCATTGCTCTGGGTCAGATTGCAAAATAGCCAAAGAAATGTGTTTGTCATCAACTCTGAAGTTCTAAGAGGAAATGAAGTTTAGGATAGAGATGCTTCAAACTAATGCTCTCTTTTTTAAGACAGGCCTTTAAAAAGAGAAAATGAATTCTTTAGTTTGTTTGTGGTTTGGAATTTTTGGCATAGGCGTTTGTAAAGCGAACCAGGGTAAATCACCTAATAGCATATAAGACAATAGAAAATATTTGCTTAACCTAGCAAAGGTGCTTTCATGTTTGAGAGATACTTGGAAAATCCATAGGACATGTTTCTAGGTCAGTTTCTTGTAACAATAAAATACATAAGAGGTTTACTTTGGATGTTATATTCTACATCTATTTTAATTTGTTTCCTGTGACAGTGCACGTGGGGGGAAAAAGTGACTGCTAATCAGATTCTCAGGTTTTAGCATTATTGGAGCATTCTCTTTCAGCTATTGCAGTTAAGTAATTCCACATAAGCTTTAAGAATAAGTAAAGTTGGGCTGGATCGGTGGCACAGCGGTTAAGGTGCTTGCCTGGCAAGCACGAGGACCCGAGTTCAAACCCCAGCACCACATACACAACAAAATGTCTGAGGAATGAAAGTCACATGAAAAGCTAAATAAAGATTGCTTCTCTCTTTCTCCCTCCCTCCCTCTCTCTCTCTCTCCCTTCTTAAAAAAAAAAAAAAAAAAGTAAAGTTTAGCCCAGGCACAATGTGCACTCCTATAATCCCAGTAGTTCAGGAGGCTAAAACAGGAGGATCACAAGTTCAAAGCCAGCCTCAGCTATTTAGCGAGGCTCTAAGCAACTTAATGAGACCCTGTCTCAAAATAAAGAGGGCTGGGGATGTGGCTCAGTGGTTAAGCACCCTTGGATTCAATTCCATAGTACAAAAAAAGAAAGAAAGAAAGAAGGAATAAGTAAAGGTTTACACATTAACACTAGGAGGACATTTGAAATATCTTTATCATGTGAGAACAAGGACCTGAATGTGCACGACGGATATGATCTATAAACATAGGTCATTTTTGTCACTGTTTCTCTAATTACTAGTGAGATTGAGCATCTTGTCATGTGCTTGATGGCATATAAATTTATTTTCCTGTGAACTCATGTATTTATTTTCCTAATTACCACTCTCCAGCCTTGGTCAATTTTTATTAAGCTAATTGCACTGGATTTTGTACATTTTTAAGTCCACTTCAGGTATTAGTATGTGGACCCATTTTGGTATGTGCTGTGTACAGCAAATATGGCCTCCAGTTCATGACTATTTTTCTTAACTTTATTAACACTGTCTTTGGCCAAGTAAAAGTTTTAGTAGTTCTACTTGTCAGTCTTTCTCTTAACGGTTTCTAGGTGTAACATCATGCTTTGTCATGTCTTTGTCATGGTGCTTTGGATAGGTTGTATAGTTTGCTTGTTTGTTCTCAAAATATTCTGGTAAGTTTTTTAAATTTTAAGTATAGAAATTAGGATTATATGATTTAATTTTCTATATAATGTTAGAGAACCTTGAATGCCTTTAATATTTTATGCTTAGTCTACATGGATGGTAGGAATCCATTTTTCCCCCAAAGGGATGCACAGCTGGTCTAACTCATTAGAAAGTGTGTGATATCATTTCCTCCTATTCAAAGTGCAGTCTTTGCAATACTCTGAATTCAAATACTTCCTTAAATCTGTTCCTTAGGGTCCTCATTTTATTCCATTAATTTATTTCTTCCTTCACCAATTTTCATCATTGTAGCAATAAAGTTTAGTGGAGATCTGTTAGAGGGCATTCATGCCCTTGTTTATTTATTTTAATTTTGTGGCTGTTCTGAGCCTACCTTCTGATCCATCTTCCACTTACTTTTCATATGGATTCTCAAATCGAACTGTTGCTCTCAAGTACCAGTCCTTATCATCTCTTTAGACTGCTGCAGTATTACAACCACATTAACTGGGTTTCCTTTGCTAGTTTTGCCCACTTTAACCCACTCTCCAAACTCCCTTCATATGGAAATTGATTATTTTGAGGTTTTGCATATAACAAGCTTATTGAGATGACAGCATACATATCCTACACTTCACCCATTTCAAATCTACACTTCAATAATTTTAATTAATTCACATTGCCCATTCATCACTACTGTCAGTTTTATAACATTGTCGTCACACCAAAAGAAACGAGATCTTTAGATAGCACCATCATCTTCCCCATCAATTCTCCACCTAGCTCCATGCAACCATGGATGTACTTCCTGTCTTTATAGATTTGCCTCTACTGGACATTTCATACAGCTGAAATCACATAGTATGTGTCATTTAGTGACTGCCCACATTTTGTCTATCATTCTATGAACATTTGGGCTGTCTCCACCTTTGTCCCTTATAAATGATGTTTCTGTGAACCTCGTATACACTTTAAAATGAATGTGTTAAATTCCAATAAATAATCCTATGGACATTTTTTCTTGCGGTTGCAATAAATGTATGTATCAATTTAGGGGAAATTTATGTTTTTACAAAATTGAGCATTTCCATTCAGGAAAGTTTTTTTGTGTATTTTTGTTGGTTTGTTATATTACTTAGGCCTGTTTAGCACCTTCCATAGTTTTATCATATTATTCATAAAATTCTGGTGCATGTCTTATAATTTCTATTCATTTTACATTTTTTTCCAATTTGAATGAGGTTTTTTAGGCCTCTGGGCGGGTATTTACTTATTTATTGTCTTTTCTTTTTTTGGAACTGGGTTTTAAACCCAGGGCATTGTGCATCCAAGGCAAGTACTTTACCACTGAACTACATTCCAGCCCTTGAATGAGTCTTTTAAATTAAATTTTCTATTTGATAGTGGAAGTGTATAGAAAAGCTGTTCATTTATTTTGACTTCGTATCTAGCTACCTTGAGGATCTCTCTCATTAGTTCTCTTGATTTTTTTAGTTGATTTTCTTTTATCTTCCAAATAATTATATAATCTATATAAACTCAAAATTTCCCTTCCTTTGCAATATTTATGCTTCCTGTTTCTTTTTTGCCTTTTAATATTATTGGTTATATCTCCAGATTAATGATAGATAATGGCTTCTGTGTTGATATATCTCTTTTCTTATCAACTTTAATTATTTTACTTGCAATTAATATTGCAGTCAAAATTAGTGAAATATAGTTAGGCATGATGGTGCACTCCTGTAAGCCCAGTGACTCAAGAGGATGAGGCAGGAAGAACACAAGTTCAAAGCCAGCCTCAGCAATTTAGCAAGGCCTTAAGCAACTTAGCAATATCTATCTTAAAACAAAATATAGAAAAAGGGCTGGGGATGTGGCTCAGTGGTTAAACATCCCTGAGTTCAATCCCTGGCACCAAAAATAATAATATAATAATGAAATATAATAAATAGCTGGGCATGATGACTCAAGGCTGTAAACCCAGCTACTGGGGAGGATGAAGCAGGAGGATCACAAGTTCAAAGCCAGTCTAGGCAAATTTTTAGTGATACCCTATCTCAAAAATAAAATAAAAAGGGCTGGAGATGTAGCTCAGTGGTAGAGCTCTTGCCTAGCATGTGTGAGGCCCTGAGTTCTATGCCCAGCACCACACATACACACACACACACACAAACACACAATTTAATGAAGAAAAATCACCCTGATTCCATGTGAAAACAAACTTTAAAAATTACTAAATAAATTAAATTATTTATATATTTATAGAAAAAGTAAGGAAGGATATACATCAAACTGCTATGAGTGGTTCTCTTAG
>PVKS010027578.1:0-27362 GCA_004027875.1 Aplodontia rufa
TAAAAAAAAAAGCCAGAAAGAAGGATAGAGTTAAAATAGTGATGATGGACGAAAAAACTAGTAAACATGGGTCAGCATAAGGAAGCATTTCCTATGTAGAACAATAACACTAATGGTTAACATTATGGTAATTGAATTTTATATAACTCTAAATATCTATAATATTTAATAGGGAAAATGGGTAATTATTGTTTAGAGGAAGGTTAGAATTATTGATTAGTTTTAATTCCTGTTTAATCAAATACATGTTAATTTCAATATAACCACTTAAGTAATATAAATTGATAGTGTGATATCTAAATAACTAGAGAAAAAAGCAAATAAATTTCTTGATAAATCTTATAGAAAGCAGAACAAGACAAAAACATTTTAAATAGTAAGCAGAGAGGGGAGGTATAAATCCAAATATTTCAGTAATTACTGAATGACAATGGATAAAATCTTTCAGTTAAAGGACAGAGATTATAAATTGGGTTGTAACAACAAAATTCTTTTTAAAAGGTAACAAACATAAGCATAATGGGACTAAATAGCTCCATGTTACTTTGGACAAGAAAAAGTAGAGCACAAAAGTGAGCTAGTATACCCACCTTAATATATAAAATGCAATTTGGGAGCAAAATCATTACTAGAGACAAAAATTATTGTTATATATTGATGAAAGTGATAGTCACAAAAAAGCAATACCATTTCAGAATTTATGTGCCCCTAGGGATAGGCATTTGGCTCAGTGGTAAGTTCTTGCCCAGCATGAGCAAGGCCCTGAGTTCAATCCCCAGCACTGAAAAAAAATTATGTAATTTCAACAACAAACATAAACATCATTGTATACAATTAGAAGAAGAAATGGATAAATCTGTGGTTATACCAAGAAGCAAATGCTTCCCATTCTGTAATAGCAGGGCAAGCAGATGTGTAAGAACTTGTTATTTGTACCTTTTCTTATAACAATAATAGAAATTAAGAGATAAGTGTCCCCAGGTCAAGGAAATAGAAAGTTAAACTGTGGATTTCTTATACATTAGATTACAAAATGGATGAGGTCTCATGGACTACATAGATAATTCTCAAAAACTTGACATTAAATAAGAAAAGAAGGCTGTAAAATGTTATAGAGTGACATCAAGTGGAGATATTAATAAGATATAAGAACGAGGTACTTGGAAAGGAGATTTGGACTGAATATAGTTTTCAGCACATTTTTTTAAAAAGGGAGTAGGATTTTTTTTTTTTTTTAAAGAGAGAAGGACGGTGAGAGAGACTGAGAGAATCTACTTTTATTTAGTTTTTCACATGGCTTTCATTGCTCTGACATGTAGCTGTGTACATGGTGCTGGGGTTTGAACCCGCATACCTGCGCATCCCAGGCAAGTGCCGTAACCGCCGAGCCACTGCTCCAGCCCCAGCACATATCTTTTTAAAACATGAGAATGCATAGTCATCGAGGAGAGTAAGTAGTGCAAAAAAACCAATTTAGATCTCTCGGGATTTCTAACAGTTCTATTATCAAATTGAAAGAGAAAAAAGGAAAAGATCCAGAAAAGCAGCCTCATTGAAGTAAAGTGACCCAAGCAGAGCTCTGGTGATTGTCTTCACTGTTTCCTGCTTTGAATGTGGTCCTGTGAGTCACAGGATACCCAAAGCCTCAGCACTCATTTTGGAACCAGGAGGCTGCAGGTCAAATAATGAAAGGTCCATGTGCAGAGGATGGTGGATTAGGAGAGAAGACCCTGACATTGTTGAGATACTTAATTAATCTGGAAACTCACTACCTCCAGAATTTTGTTATTTGAGATAAACATCTATGTTGCAAAGTCATTGCTAGTTGTGTTTTCCATTACTTGAAGACAAAAGCATCCTAATCTGTCCTTGGGACAATTGAGCAAGTCCACCTATTTTCCAGAGAAATGAAGTTTTTATTGAAAAAATGCATTAAATTTTTCAGTGGGATTGCTAAAACAATGAAGGCTAGTTCTACCCAAGAGCTCATCTTTTAGCAAAATTTGCATTTCATAAGAAACAATAAGGCCTTGAGGATGTTTGATCATGGATATTAGATAATGCAGCTATTCTTTAGGAACATTAGTTTGGTATCATAATTAAAATGATTGGGTGTTTGGGTTACCTATCTCTCTATATGTAATATATTAGATTTCGTCTGAATCTTAAGTCAATAAGATTTTTTTTGCTAGTCTTCTTGTCTATTTGTTTTTTACAATACTAAGGATTGAACCCAGAGATGCTCTACCACTGAGTTACATCCCCAGCCCTGTTTAGTTTTTAATTTTGAGTCAGGGTCTTCCTAAGTTGCCCAGGCTTGCTCTGAACTTGTGATCCTTCTGCCTCAGTCTCCAGAGTCTCTGGGATTTTATGTATGGGCTACTGTGCCTGGCTCGTTTTGTAGAAGAAGAAATTGAGGTTCATGGAAATTTAAAAACCAGCTCATATCAAGCAATAATGATATTGAAGCTAGATTTGTTAGTTTCAGAGCTGGGTCCTGGGGTCCTGGCTGCTTTCATAAGCTACATTTGCTGAACTAACACAAGAAGGCCCAAAAAGAGGAGCCACAGGGGTCAAAGAGACTGATTTCAGTAGGAGAAAGGTAGTGGAGGAAGGAGAAGGAAAATCAAGGCAGCAGGATTTCATAAGCTTTCATGACAGAAGGGAAACTTTGGCTGGAGATAGTGGAGTATCAAAGGGACAGCAATGCTCCTGCTCAGCCCCCTCTTCTGGAAAGAGCACTTAGTATTTCATCTACTTAGCACTTTTCCATCCCTTCATCTGCTTCATAATACAAGGTGTAAGATGTATGCCTTCTCTGTCAAACTTGAAAGATTGTGATGCATATAACCCACTACCTCCATTTTGAATCCCCTCCCGCTTCAAGATAGTAATTCCCTCATCTGTGTCCACCCACCTGTGTACGCCCACCTCTTTCTGAGGCCCCCTTCTGGTACCCATCCATACCGCCTGCAGTGTTATTTTTGGATGCCTTGCTTCTTACTTGTCTTCTTTCTTAGCTGCCGGCTTTTTTTCTCTTTAAATGAGCTCTTAAGATATGTCCTTTATCTCCTTCTGGAAATCTTTTGAATAGTCCCAGTCCTTTGATGCCCCATTTCTTTTCCTCCAGTAACTGTCACATGGCATTTTATACATATGGTAGGTAATTTGTACCAAAATATGCCTCCCTTGTTCAATGTGTAAATTTCATGTGTGGGGATGGTCTCCACAGTGCCTAGCGTTCTTGCATCTGGAACACCCTCCATGTATCCATTCCTTTATTTATTCAACGAATCTGTGAATAGGAGGTACAAAAGGGAGAAAAACAGAATAAATTAACTACAAAAAGTGTAAAGTGGAGAAGAAAAATAAGGTGGTAACTTGGGGAGGATGTGGAAATGCAAATTCTATTTTATTTTGTAACCTGATAGCCTTTAGACAAGCCTCATGGGCTTATCTAAAATTTTAAGGAGAGGTAGAACAAACATGGGAAAGAAATAAGCAAAGGGATGAGTGCGGATTCCTTGAAAGAGGCTGAAGATAAGAATTACAGGTGTGGAGAAGTCATGGTATCCTCAGATCCAGGTGATGAGAGCTTCTAGTCATACAAATATCAGATTTTTATATTTTTTAATTTTTTGTGATAGTGGGGATTGAACCAAGGGTATTGTATGTTCTAGCAAGTGCTTTACACTGAGCTAAACCCTCAGTCTTTTTTTTTTTTTAATTTTATTTTGGGACAGGATCTTCCGTAAGTTACTCAGACTGGTCTTGAATTTATGATCCTCCTGCCTCAGTCTCTTGAGCAGGTGGGATTACAGTTGTGCACTACTGTACCCTTCCACAAATATTTATAAGTTTTGTGAAAAAATATTGGAAAGCCCTTGTGTGAGGTTACCAAGAAAGAAAGTGAACATGCATATTAATAAAAGTTTTTCAGAGACATAAAACAAGTAGGATTGATCTGTCATTGATCTATCTATCCGAAGAGAGTTGTTTTAAGGAGTTGGCTTACACAACTGTGGAGACTGCCAAGTCTGAAATTTGTAGGGCAGGATGCTGGCAGTCTGGAGATTTCGGCGGAGTCAAGGTTGCAGTCATGAATCCAAAGACAATCTGGAGGTAGAACCTGTGCTCTTCTGGAAACTTCAATCTTTTCCCTTAAAGCCTTCAACTGTTTGGATGAGGTCCACTCACATGTGTTTGCTCAAGGCCTACTGATTTTAATGTTAATTATTTTAAAAATATACTTTCATAGCAACCTCTAAACTGGTGTTTGACCAAACAACTGGCCTAGCCAAGTGGACACATGAAAGTAATCTCCGTTTGGATGGAAGTCAAGAGCCAGGTAAACGTTTGGCTTTGGGCAGGAGGAGAATCAGCTCTCTGTACGAATGGGGAATGAGGGCCAGTGCTGATCAGGTTAGGAGTTCCACGCTGAGTCTTGTTTTCTCTGCAGAGTAGATGAGTTCCTCTGAGATAACAGTGTTGAAGGTTGAAAAATGGTAGACAGATTGGCAAAGTTCACTGAGGTCAGTGGGAGAATGAGCTGACAGATGGAATGGAGCCAGATGGCTGAGCAATGCTGAGGGCTGGTGATTATGATCTTAGAATTTATGAGATCTCCTTAATAAACGGTCACTGCACAGCAATTTCATTTTATTTAAGGTGGTATCTTTCTAAGTGCTTACACAGTATTTCCACTGGCAAACACCACTTTTTATTTAACTACTATGTACCCTACTGTATAATTTCTCTTATTCTATTAGACTCAAGTAATGTAAACTGGTGTGCTTTGTTATTACTCACCTAGCAACATTATATATATAGTAAAGACAAAAATTCAGGTGAGGTACAGGTGTTGTGGTCAATCAGCTTATGGAGAAGGATACTATGGTTGGGACTAATTTAAATACTAAAAGTATTTTCCAAGTTTTTAGCATAGATCCAGCACTCTGTGACTCAATCATAGCAGACCCCTTCTGCCATCTTTCAAAGAACAAGCATTCACACCATGCAACAAAATATTCATGTGTATTTGAATAAACAAATGAAAATACTGGTTTTATTGATTCTCTTTTCTACATCTTTGCCTATTTGTCTTTTATATTAATATCAGAAAGTGACTAGGAAGCAGAATTTATCCTTAGTTATCAATTCAGTGTTCTCTTTCTCTATTTTAATTATCTGGTAAGTGGTACTTGTTTATTTGAGAGATAACAAGAGGCAAAAAAAAATTGTAAACCTTGCAGACATAAGATCTAGGAAGATGGTAACCAACTCAAATACCTACAGAAATAGAATACATCTGTTCTAGTCAAACCTAACACATGTGCTGGCAGATCTTATATCTTGGACCTCTGTTTTAGTTCAGGCTTTATTTCTTATGAGACCTATGATTTGGATAAATGATCCAACTGTGTTGGCTTCATTTCCTTTAAAATTTAAAATTTATCTTTCAAATTTAAATACTACTAGTTTGATCTAGGGCACAGGATTATAATGATGATTCAATAAAAGAATGTTATATAACAGAAACGTCAAATTATACAAATGCACATGTGTTAGTCGGGGTTCTCATAGAAACAGAACCAAAAGGATATACACAGGATATACATATTTACAGACACAAGAGATTTATTTGAAGGAGTTGACTTGAGTGAGTATATGGCTGGTGAATCTGAACTCTGTAGAACAAGCCGGAAGGCTGGAAATCCTAGGAAGTGTTAGTGTTGTGTGTTGAGTCTCACACCTGCAGCCTAGAGGCTTAAGCAGGGCTGCTGTGTTGTAGTCTTGGGGTAGATTTTCTTCTCCTTTAAGAAACTTTGGCCTTTGCTCTTTAGGTCTTGGACCGATTGGACAGGCCTACCCACAACACAGAGTGCAGGGTAACTTGCTTTCCTCATAATCTTTTGATTTAAACAGAATCGCATCTTTAAAAGGGATCCTTGCAGCAACATCTAAACTAGTGTTTGACCAAACCAGACACAATCACCCAGCCAAGTTGACAAGTAACATTAGCCATTACAATGCAACATTATGATTAATACTTGGTTTCGTGAATGAAGCTGCCTGGATTTAATCTTAGCTCTCCCCTGGGGAGCTAAGAGTCTGAGCAAGCACTCAACCCTGTCTGTGATTCAGCCTCCTTATCCATTAATATACCTTAGGGTTATTATGAGATTAGATGATATATGTAGCATGTTCAGAGTAGGGTAGCACAGACTAAATGTGCAGGAAATTGTGGCTATTACTAATATACATGATGATTGTCACAGCTTTTAAATATGCAGATACAGCAATATGAAAATTTAAAATGGGAAAGAAGTTTTCTGCTAGTTCTCCTCTTTTCCTTCTCCTCAGGGTTTGGATATTCAGGGAGTAACCAATCAATCTGAATTTACTGGAACAGTTACACTTTCAATATTCTGCCCCATTATCACTATTAGCACGCTCTATATGTTAGAACTTTCATTCTGATGTTTGGTTCACAAAAAGCTCATATCATAAATACTGAAGACAATTGATCATTTTAAGATGGTAGTTAAGCTTTATTCAGGCTCATAGTTTATTCTGCAGTGTGATGGAAAACTAGCAAATTAGCTAGCCATCTGTCAGCTAGAAGACTTTGCTGCATGTAGAGTGGAATCTTGGTAATGGAGTCTTAACATCATGCAGAATTATTCATTAATTCTTTGCCATAATCTCAGAGGATTGTAGTTTATTTATTTTTCTGCATCTAAACATTCCAGCATCATCTGAAACAATTTGTTGATTTCTGATTTTTGTTTGTTAATACTCATGTGATTTTATCATTTCAACCATTTACTTGTTTCTTCCCCCCCCCCAGAATTACTTAACTGTGGGTTTTCCTTCAGGCACGTAATTACATATTTAATAAGTTCCCAATTCCTTTAGAGTAACTGTACATAGGCAGATCTGTGGGTTTTTTAATGTGTCTCTATGCTGGATCTCTTTAGTTGAAAATTAATTCAGCTTAGGAGAAGAAAACAAATCTAAAAGGGAATTAAAAATTTAAAAGTTAGGTGGCTTTTATTATTAAAGTTAATCTCATGCTTATTTGTTTTTGAAACAAAAATTTAACATGGATTTACTAAATTATGAATGAATAAGAAGCTGATTTTTGCTTTACTTACAGAGATGAGGTGAACGGCTCCCGGGAAGGCTCTCACTGTTGGCAGGAAACCGGTGGCTCTGAGCCAGGCTGGGCATCCTGGCCTTTCACATTTAGAAACTTAACTTCATCAGGTCCTTCAATGATTCTGTTTTCAGGAGCAACTCAGGTATCACACTCAGTCAGAAATCATTGCTGCATAATTCAGAATGTCAGTTTATTCATTTGCTCTGGAGTCTGTTTCTGTCCAAAGATTAACCAAGGGTGCCTCTCTTCTGCTCTCAAAGTCCTGGGAAACCTCAGTATTTAAAATTGTCTTTGAAAAGTCTATAGTTTGGATAAAAGAAACTGGACAGTTGCATCCATGTTTTTATATTATGGGCCAACTCTTTTTGCTTGGAGTGCTGGTTGCAAAGTACTTTAAGACCAGTGACAAGGAGTGCTATGACAGAATGACAACATCTTACATCTGCCTCAACTGAAAACAAAAGCTTGCAAGTATACCTGACACGCACTATACCACATGACTCTGATGCGCTTGTGGTCATGTTTGAGTTGTTAGAATACAAGTTCTCCTGGATACATTGTCCACTTCTCTTCATCCAAGACTAAAAAACATCTTTTCCAGCTGATCACTCTTTTCTGCAGAAAACTACCTTTCTATGGCCTTATTTTTTTGGCAGGTCACAATACCCTTAAACAGGATATATAGTGATCATCCAAAGAAAAGCCCCAGAATTGTGATGTTTCCATAATATCAATAAATAGCGTTTTGAAAAGCCATTCCCTAGTGACAAAGGATTAATATCTGATATGGGTATGTTTAGTTCCATGAGGACTGACTCTATGTGGTTGTCAGGGCATTCCGTGCCACTTTATGCTGAAGACTTGCTACACTGTACCTCATTACAGAAGACTGCAGTTTGCCTCTGTCTATACACTTGACTTTGATGTTCCAGAATCTTATGCCAAATGGATCAGGAATGATGCTCACTGAGTCTGGCTTTATACTCACAGGATCACAGCAGTGGGAACAGAGTGGGCTGGTCCTCAGGCAATCTCTTGGGTCACCTTGATTCAAGGCGATAAAGAACAAATTTCATTCCCAAGGCATTTTTTTGGGAAGGGACAGTAGGTATTGTTTGAAGCATTGGGGAACAAGAGTAAACTATTAATTTTTAAATCATAGTTTCATATTTGTAAAGGAACCACTTATCTGAGAAAATCTGAGAGATTAATGTTTTAGCTTTTTATTTCTTCATTTCAATTTGGATTAGCTTAGGGATGTCATGTCAAAGGCCTGTAAGCATTCGCTTCAGAAAGCTTTGAATAAGCTCTTTTGGGGTGTATTCTAGACTAAGGTACCTAAGAAAAATATTTCTTGAACAGTCTCTTTGTGTGTAGTTTTTCCCCTAAGGGGAGAGAAGAGAGATAGAGATACAGGAGAGAGAGAGAGAGAGAAGAGAGAGCGTTAATTTTTATTACTTTTTTCATCTGGGTTTTGTTTTTCCTCCACTTAGTTGTGTATGTGGTGCTGGAAATTGAACCTGTGTCTTCATGCATGCCAAGCAAGCAGTCTGCTGCTGAGTAGACATGAAAAGCTAAATAAATTTGATTCTCTCTCCCTCAATGTCCTCTGTTAAAAAAAAAAGAGTTCTATTCAGCTTCCAGTTATTAATATTTATCTTATTTGTGATGCTCTTTATACTCTTTAGAAAGCAGGATTGATGATTAAGAACCAAGGCAAGGGCCAGGAGCAGTAGCCCAGGGGTTGTGGTGCTTGCCTGGCATGCATAAGGACCCAGGTTCAAACCACGTATACAGCAAAGTGTCCAGAGCAACGAAAACCATGTGAACAGCTAAATAAAATTGATCCTCTCTTTCTCTCTCTCACTGTCCTCTCTTTAAAAAAATGTAAGAAGAAGAACAAAGGCAAACCATGATTATTCCTTATTCCTTTATTATTCTTGTGTTGCATTCAACTGAAGAGGATATTAATCATTAGCAGTGCATATTTATTTATATTTCCAAGTACTTTTTATTTTTATTCAACGAGATATTTATTTATTGAAGAACGATTATTTGGATGATCTCAAAATTATATAGCACTCTGATTTTTGGTTGTGTAGAAATTTGTATGCGATTATTCCAAATGTCCCAGATGTCCCCAGGTCCTTCACCTCTAGTATCAGTTTGCCTTTTAACACCCAACTGCACTCAAATAACCCATCTGGAACATCTGCATGTAATTAGTTTCTTGTTATTGCTTATCCTTTTAATATTTTTGAGCTCCAGGAATGTTTAGTTTTTCCATATATCTGATTATTATGTATTAAAATTTTTGTCATTTAAAATCTTTTCAGCTTCAGTTAGCACAAAACCCAAACCCAATGGGGTTTAACTAATACATACATATTGACTTACACCAAGGAGCTCCAGAGGTAAAACCTACTTCAGAGTTGGTGGTCTGATAAGGACTTGGGTTTTTTCTGTCTGGGGATACCATACCTTCTGGATCAGTTTAAAAACTTTGGAATTAAATTAGATTCTTTTTCTTTTCTTCAAAATCCATCTATAATTTATTGAGTTCTATTGGCCACACATGCAAAACTGTATCTGGAATCTCCCCACTTCTCTTTTCTCCACTTCTACCACCTTAGTTCAAAAATACCTCATGATTCACTAACTTGCTCCTCAACATCTCTCCCCGTTGTCCTATTGTACCTGTGAAATATATCGGCCAAGAAGTGGCCTGGTTGTCTTTTAAAATCATAATAAAATCTTGTCACTTTCCTCCCACATATATTCTAGATTTTAATTATTATTTATATATTTTGCAGGGGTATTCTTCCAGTTACTGTCTGGTTTTTCATCTTTTTAATAGGTTTTGATTAACTTAACACTTGAATTTTAAAGCATGTGAATTTATCTTTTCCTTTAAAGTTTGTCATTTCATTTATTTATTTAATAAATTCTAACTTCAGTGTTTAAACATATTGCTTCTTATTTTCTCCTGAAAATTGTAATGCTTTCCATTTCAAGTTTAAATTATTAAATTTTCTGAGATTAATTTTTTGGTATTATAGGAGGTATGCATCCATTTTCTTTTCCTCCCCATCACCCCACATGGTAAAAGAAATATTTTGCCAACATTATTGAAGATGCTAATTTCCTCATTAATCTAAAATGCCAAATTTGTTCATAAATTCAGTTTTCATCAATGTACAGATTTCTCTTTCTTTCTTTCTTTTTCTCTTTTTGTTTTTGGTACAAGGGATTGAACCCAGAGGGGCTTAACTGCTGACCCACATCCCCAGCCCAATTTTATTTTTTTAAGAAAAAGAGTGTGAGAGAGAGAGAAAAAGAGAGTCAAGTTTTATTTATCTATTTTCACTGGTTTTGTTTTGTTTTGTTTTTCTTCTTGACACGGAATTGTGTATGTGGTGCTGGGATTTGAACTCAGGTCTTTGTTCATGGCAGGCAAGTGCAGGCTGAGCCACAGTTCTAGCCCCAGTAGGTGTACAGATTTCTTGTGGGGAACCAACTCTTCAGTTTCACAGACCAAATTTCTAACTCTATGCTAATATCACTTTTGCATCTTAATTACTAGAGCCTTATAATTTTTCAATGTAGGTGAAGTCAGTTTCCCCTGGCTTTGGGTGTTTTAGCTCTTCTTTCAACCCTTTAATTTTCAGTGCATATAACCTACAAGGTTCCCCTAAAAATGCTAAAATTCAAATTAGAATATTATCCAAACTTTATCTTAGATGGCACATCAATCTGTTTGTTTACGTATTTAAAGTACCTTTCAACAAAATTTTATAAATTTTCTACAAAGTGTTTACATATTCTTATGGTTGCTTTAATAAGCAGTAAAATTTCTTTCTCTATTTGCTGCTGATGCATAAGAAGTGAAATTGATTTATTTATATTGACTTTATTTCCAGTAACTCTACTAACCTCTAAAATATTCTAATAATTATTCTATAGACCCATCTTAGATTTTCTATGAAGCCTTTCAACTGTATCATCTAAATAGTTGCAGTGTTTCTTCTTAATCTTTGATATATAGTTTTTTTTAGCTTATGCCTTACTACCATGGCTGTGAACTCCAGAATGATGTTGAAAAGAAATTGTGATAGTGAGAACCATATTTTTTCTGATTTAAATACTATGTTCATAACGTTTTGATGTTAAGAAAAATGATTGCTATAAAGCCTTTGTAGATTCCCATTACCAGGTTATGGGCAGTTCCTTCTCCTAGTTAGACAAAAATCATCTAATAACATCATGTGAGTGAGAGAAAACTTTCTTTATTTTATAAAATTGCAGGTAATTGGGAATGACACTAAATTTTATTAATTGTTTTCCCTGTGCATAAAGATCATAATTTTTTTTTCCTTTCAAATATTATTGGTCGTAATGTGTTGATTGATCTGCCAGCATTCAAACCACCTTAAGATCATGGAATAAACACAACTTGCCAATCTTATGTTATCTTTTAAAAAATATTGTTAAATTAATTTGCTAATATTTTGTTTACTGGTTGTCTTAATCTGTTTTGGTTACTATAACAAAATGCTATAAACTGGGTGACTTATAAACAACAGAAAATAATTTCTCACAGTTCTGGAAGCTGAGAAGTCTAGGATGGAGATGTCAGCAGAATTCCCATTCATAAACAGTGTCTTCTCACTGTGCTTTCACATGATGGAAGGGTGAGGCACCTCTCTAGGATCTCTTCTATAATAAGGGCACTAATCTCATTCATGGGAACTCTGCCTTGTGACCTAACCACCTCCCCAGGAGCCACCACTTAAGGTTTAGGTTTCAACAGATGAATTTGAGAGGGGGAGAACACCAACATTTAGGCCACTGCAGGGCATTTGTACTAATGCAAAAATATTTAATTATTCCTATTAACTATTCTTGGCTGATTTGCACAAAATCAGTCAATATTCAAGCAGAAAAACAGAGGACCAGTCTATATATTATAAGAAGAGGAAATTTAACAGGAAATAAAATTTGGAACTACGAGTTGCAGAAATAAGAAAGCAAAATTAGTTACCTGATAAAGGTAACCAAGGGCTAGGAAGTAAAAGAAAAATGGTGTCACCCAGTGCTGTGAGTGCCATGATTCTGAGTCTGCTTTGGTTGGAAGGGAGTTGACTCAAAAGTGGCTGTTGCTATGGCAACTGGGGCGATTGCTATTAGAATTGCTTCCAGAAGTTAGAAAAAAATTCACTTCTCTAATCTCCTAAGTTTCCAGTCTTTTGTTAGTGACTCACATTAGCAGATGCCAAAAGGAAGTCAGATATAATAAAAGATTATGAAAAAGAGTTAGCAGGCTTCTAGCCCCAAAGGTCTAGAAAAGTGTATAGAGGGCAAATATGGAGTAGAGAGAAAATGTTATCCATCAGGCATCAAGATATGTAATGAATTACAGAATAAGCCAAAGAATATTTCTTTTTTCCATTTTCTGAAAGAGCTTGTAAACATATTAACTAATGTTCATGGATTATTTATTACAACCAGCTGATTTAGGCCTGGTGTCTTCTTTTTGTAAAGATTTTAAGCTACTGATTGAAGTTCTAACTAGACTCACTACTATTTCTAAATGACAAAGGATTTAAGTGCTCTAACCATTGTTCTGACCTATTCTCTGTCTCACTCTCTCAGTCTCCTAGGTTTTTGATTATTTTGAGTATTTTTTCTGTACTTCTGGACACCCTTTCATGTATCTAAAATATTCTGTATTGTTTATGAATTCACAAAGATTATACTTTATATATATCTAAACTTACATATTCAATGAAGGACACATTCATTAAATGTGAGACACCATTTTCAGAATGAATGCAGCTATCAACAGTATTGGCTTTGGGAGGATGGGATTACTGCACATCCACAGGGCTCCACACTTAGGTCCATTTTAGTTTAATACTTTGCTGTCTTGAAATTCTTACTTTTTTTCTAAAGAGAGAGAGAGAAGGACAGTGAGAGGGAGAGACAGAGAGAATCAATTTTTTTTTTTTAAAGAAAGAGCGGATAGTGAGAGAGAGAGAAGCAATTTTTATTTAGTTTTCATGTGGCTTCAGTTGCTCCAACACTTTGTTGTGCACGTGGTGCTGGAGTTTGAACCCGTGTCCTCGTGCATGCCAGGCAACTGCCATAACCGCTGAGCCACTGCTCCAGCCCCCTTGAAATTCTTAATTTTTTTTTTAACAAGGATCCCTACATTTTTATTTTGTATGGTTACTACAAATTAAGTAGCTCACCTAATCTGGGTATTGAGGATAGATCTAGAATTAAGCTTTTTTTCCATTCTGCTTTCTTTTTTAATTATTAAAAGATGTTTATTAACTGAGAAAATATGTTTTCTCCATATTAAAAATATTGTTCAAATATTCTTTAAGAGAGGAATTAGAGTATGAATTTAGAAAACCCAGGTTTATAATTTAATGAAGAACAAGAAGGCTTACTATTTAAGTGGATTGTTTTACAAAATGTGGGAAAAGTAGAGAATTTACTTTTGAAAATGGAATAGCTCTGATCCTCAGTTCATTTGTAGCATAAAATTAATTTATGTCAATTGGCTGTTAATGAGTATGTCCTCCAGTTAGAGTAGGCTTTAAATGTTGTTGCTTATAAAATGTCATAGATCAAAACTTCATTTAGTTTAATAATTTGAATCAATTTTTATGAGTGCACAGATAGATGTTGGCCTGAAATAGTTTAGCATCTTCCAAATTTGAAACAGTTGTTATAGAACAAGATTTGTAAAAAAGCCAGTTCTTGCATTGCCAAACAAGATCTGTGCTTTCATGATCTCTTTTGATATAAATTAATTTGGCCAACATGATCATAGGTATTCCAAGAGCCTCCTGTCAAATATTTTAAAATAAAGTTTTTGCAAAACACACATAACTGGATGGAATTATGTGTGATATATTCCTGGAAGGTTTCTCTCAGGCTGTTCTATATTTGGCCTCACTGATCAAAGTTTTGTTTTGTTTTTATTTTATTTGTTTGGGTTTGTTTGATATAGCTTTATGTTAGTCTTGGTTAAACCAGAAACTAAAGTGCATGACCTTCAAATTCCTGGAGGATTAGAGATTCTTTCTCTGGGATGTTAAGATGATCTCAGAAGGGTTTTTAGATATCTATAAATCCTAGGGAGGGTAAAGAAGCCTTTTTCATTTCATCTCAAAACTTGGTCTGGCAAGTTCAAAATATATTTCAGTAGAATGCATATCATATTATATCATATCTTATCAGTGGGAAAGATCCTGGGGTCAAAGCTCATCTGCAAAACCACCTATGAGATTTGGATGCACTAGAAAGATTGGAAGGCTCAATTTTGACGGTATTCCATCAGGCATCATAAAAAATGTAAGTGGAATGAATTTAGGGAAGGTGGGTAGTTTCCATATAACTATATTAAGATTTTGGAACATGAGAATGACAGATTCTTCTTCAAATGGTGGTGGGATCCAGTGAGACGTGAAGTTACTCTGATACAGAATCAAATCAGCAAATCAAAGTGCAGAAATGCTCCCAAGATACTGGCTCACAATCACGTTTTGAACTGGCTGCCCATGAAAACGTCCTAAGGTGTTGGGAGAGAGGGCCCTGCGAATACCTTTCAGCCGGGAAATGCCAGCATTAATATACGAACTGCCAAAATTTACTGAGACAAACAATATGAGTGTGTACTCTTCTTTACATAACTCTTAATTGTCTTAATAACTTGTGAAACAGGTACGATTATTTTCTTTATTTTAATGATAAAAAATCAGAGTCTTAGAGAGTTTAACTAACTTCACAAAGCTGGTGAGTGGCAAAATGAACACCCATACTAGATCTCTGGTGATAAGGATTCGCTACTGCTTCAGCAGCCTTGTTGTATAATGCTGATCCTAGTGTGAATGGAGCCTTCTCCAGGTTCATCAGGCAGGGTCAGAGTCTTCCAAGCATTTAAATCACAGCTAGGAGGATGCATGTAGAGTGCTTGATATTATGCTTGGCATGTTGTGGTCAGAATACATTATTTCTTATGATACGAGGAAATGGAAAATAAGAGATAAGAGCTTAAGTGCTAGATTCTAAATTCTGGGCTGGTAACCCAGTTCCAACTTGTGTGACTTAGAGCAAGTTTCACTCTCTTTGCCTATAAAATGGGGATAATAGCATTTCTCACTTCATAGGGTCATTATGTTCATTAGACAAGATGGTGCTGGACTTAGCATGATGCTTGGCACACAAAAAAATGCTCAACAAATCAGAGCTGTTGCTCATTTTATTATTATTGCTTTTCATGGTGGACCTTCAAAGTTATTGTTAGTGCCTTAAAAATCACTGGTAGTACAGAAGAGTAAGCAAATCAGAATGAGAGGCTCAGATGTGGTCCACTGGAAGACCATAAGCCTCAGTTCTCATACTCAATGGCAGTGGAATTGAAGAAGTGCAGCAAGAAGCTTAAAGCCATCATGAAGTATGAGCTTCCTGGCATACTGCCAGAGGAAAGCAGGTGACTGGAGGGATTTGGGACACCAATTACTGCACTGAGTGGGGAGTTAGAATTCATTTTCACTGCCATTGCATTGTCCTTGATTGTCCTCTGCTAAGCTCCTGAGCCACAGGGAGGTAAAAAGCTCCATACGTAACACTTTTTAATTGAATACTTCAGTCTTTCCACTTTTCTCCTTCAGGCTTGGGGGAAAAAATCATCTAATAGCATCATATGAGGGAAAGAAAACTTTCTCCAATTTGCAAAATTGCAGGTAATTCTGTTATTCAATTAAGATAATGCCTATTTCTGAACATAACCTCCTGTCCTAAACCCAAACCTCAAATGGGCTCCACATATTCAGAGAAATGAGAGAATCATGTACTCGTGGCTTCTTTCTTCTTACCTTAGGGATAATATTTTCCTAGAATTTCCTGGTATGCCAATCCACTTGGATCACAGAATCAGTTTCAATTTTTTCAAACAATGTAAAAACATCATATAATTACTTACAGATCAGATAAATATTATAACATCTGTAATGCAAATGTAATCTTATTAAAACCTATCTTACCTTTTGGGAAGACTTCATTGATAGAGTTTTAGGTCTCTTCAAGTATAAAATCCTTATTGACAAAAATATTTTATATGTTTTACTTTGTCATTAACCATAAGAATGATTCGCTTTCCAGGGTTAATTTGCTCTGTCTTCTAAAAATACTTTCTGATTAATGAAAATATTTGAATACTTTTTGTTTGAAGTAAGCAAAGCACAATATACCACATTATAACAAAATTTCGATACATTTTGTAGCTATAATTCTGGTTATGAGCTAGGGAACATAATTTCCTTGAACATTGTAGGTTTTATATTCTATTTTAGTGCTACAATCTTTTCTGGCAATGTATAATGTACTTCTATTGAATCCAAAATTACAGTAAATGTGCTCTGTGCAGATAATTTAACACCTGTGAATTCCCTTACCCTACAATTGCAGATTGCATATTTCAGGGGCTTAGGAATCTGAATTATATTGCAAAAAATAATGAGCTGAAGACTGATTGCAAACGTGCATTTATTAACACAGCCACTAATGTTTTTCTGTGGCATTGAATAGATGTGCCCTCAAATGTGAGGTCCTCCATAATCACAGAGATACGTTGGATTTGGCCAGTTTAAATCTATAAAAATATAAACTAAAAATCACAGCTAATTTTCTTACCCTGGAGATCCAGGAAGAAAAGTGTATATTTGCTAACCTAATGCTAGAGCACTAGCTAGGTGGGCCTTGGATATGTGGTCTTAGGCTAAGCAATGCTGGAGAGGCGAGAACTAACAGAGTGAAACTGAGCCAGGTGGCCATGATATAGAATCACATACGGTTCTTAACACATGCATGCCACCTACCCTCTTCCATTTCATAAAGTTTTACTCATATGACCAGATTTGTACATGTTAGGACTGGAGGGTTATTTAGAAATTATTTAAAATTTATGAAAGGCACACTATTGAGAGATGAGGGATTAGGATCTTTATGTGCCCTTCCAAAGACCATAATGCCAGCCCAAGATCTTTCCTGGGGTGCTGATGCAATCATCCTCCTGGTATTGTGTACCCACAGGACAGTATTCTGAGTTTTCCATTAGAAAGTGAGGGGGGTGGTGTCTTCCAGGGGCTGGTCATCCAACACTTTATTTAATATAGCAGAGACTTAGAGCAAAGTGTTGAATATAAAATTTGAAAAGACATCTATATGACTACTGCTTTTTGTTTCCTTCCTAACTTATCTCCAGGTTTTAGTCTGGAAACACCCTATAGACAGGAATGAGACATACATAGGAGGAAATGCTATGCTGAATACAAATATCATAAGTTCTAGTTGGGTCACAGATTGGGTGGGCTGACTCAGCTTATGGGGCATCCAGCCCAAAGTCCTTTTTCTCCCATAAGCATGATTGAGCTTTTATAAGAACAAACTACTTAGTCTTTAGCCAAGGAAAATGTTGATTTGCTGTGAGCCAGACTTGGAGAAAGGGATCTCTTTTCTTCTTTTGTTTGGCTGATCATATGTTTCCTTTTTTGAAGTTTCCTACTTTTCCTCAAATTTTTTTCATTGAATAAGGTATTAGGAATGGGATACATATTGTCTCATTTTCAAGTAAAAGCCTCATTGCAATGCAGTGTAACACAATACAATACAGTACAGTAGATGCCTGAAACTGAAATGACTGTGAGCTAAATCCTCATTAGCACAACTTGCCAAGAAAATGTATGGGAACAGAGTTCACATCTTGGAACTTCTTCACCAACTTCAAATGTGAAATGGTTGAGAACAGCAAGGCAGACGATGTTTACGTGAAGACTTTGGAAGGAGCTCTTATACTGTGAGACCCCATTCTTTAAAGAGAGAGGCGTGGGAGCTGACTTCTAACCTCACCCTTAGTGAGAGAGAAGACACTCAGAGTTTAGTTTGGTTCCTGAGTCAAGACTGAGTAAGTTTGAGTGTCCTGTACAGCAGAATGGAGGTGGCTGTGCTGATTCCTGCATTCTCAAAGTTGACCAGGCAAAGGATGTCTAAGAATTTTCTGTGGCCAGATGATGGCCATCTTAGAGGGAGGGGGAAGAAGAGCCAAAGTGAGCTGGATTGGTGCAGTTTCCAATTCTGTGCTGAAGTAACTTCCAAAGGGTCTTTATTTGGTTGGACTACCAGAATATTGGGGAACCAGAACAGAGTGGCAACTCAAATAGATTCCATGCCCAACAAGAGAATGTATGGAAGTACTCAATAAGAGGAGCCTGCTTAAAACATCCATCAAAACCAGAGAACAGCATTTCCCCTCTTTCCTCCCTACTTTCTAAACCTGGAGGGTGAAGGGGGGGTAATCACACTTGGCAACGATGGGAGAAGTAGAGTGAAGCAGAGGAACAATGTCACAGCTAACAAATGCCTCTTCTTAATGAACAGGTACTTGCCTCTGTGGGCTGTAGCTGAGAGAAGGGGAGGAGACAGCTCACGACAAACAAATATGGAATTGTTGATTGATGTTTTGGACTGGACACATTTGATGTATAAATTGAGGCTTCGTTTTATGTCTTTAAGTAAGGGTAGAACTCTTAGCCACTTAGGAGTAAGAAGTCAAGATACTACCAAAACTTCTATCAAAAAGCAGATAACTTCCATAAAAAGAAAATTTCAGATAGTCGCAAGGAATAAAAAGAAAGTAGTGCATAGATTCCTGAGTCATACTTGCTCAACAGACTGCTACAAAAGTTCTTTTCCTTTTCAGGCCCTTCCTGGACCCTAATTTTATAGCTTCCCTCAGCCAGAGCTGGAGTCTTCTTTTAACCACCAGTGTATTCAGGGCAAAGCCAGTCCTCGGTAGGAGATGGTGAAGTAATTAACTTTACCCCTTTCATTTTGGGACTCACTATCAAATAATTCCTGTTGCAATTTAGGTCCTGATTTTGAGCTTCCTGCTCTGGTTCTTCTTTTTGAAACCAAGCTTAGTTTGCAGATCATTTTTATTATAGGCCATTAAGAGAAAAAACTGAGGCCAAGGTTTACTTTTGCAAGGGGAGAGTTCTAGAACAGGGAAGCATTCCGGATGGTTTAGAATCTTTCCTCCCATACACATGCAGGAGCAGGTTATAGTTATAACTAGAGAAAAGAGGCTTTGAGAGCTTGCAGTCATCGGTTTCTTCAATAGGAGCACGGTCTGATCAGTTGGTAGCCTATGATTGGCTGAAGCTTGATTGCTACGGCTGGCTGAAACTCAGTTGCTTGGTTACAAAGCATACTCTTAGGTTAGGTTAGGTTAGGTTATAATTTGTTCGTACATTAAGCTAGTATGCAATTCAGTATGTGTGACAGCTGCTTTGGGCCAAACTTACCACCTAAGAATAGAGACAGCTTTGGGCCAAATTTATTTCAGTTTAATGTGTGTGTGGGGTGGTGGCATACGTGCACATGTGTATCACGCCTTTTGTTTCAGTCCCTGACTTTTGTGTGAGATACTTTTTCTCAATGTGGTGACTTAGCTGGCTGATTGTTCTTTTTTTAAGAGAAAGGCTTTAGGGAGCTGATGGTGTTGTGGAGGGAGTTGGCACACTAAAAGAATGTGAGGCTGGGACAGACTCATGCTGCCTTAGAGGGTCCCCAGTTCTCAGAAACTTCAGGGTTTTTCTCCTGGGTGGCAGTTTCCTTGGAGCGGGACTTCAACAGTTGTTTTCAGACTATAGCTGCTGCATCAGGAATCATTTAGAGGACCTGTTAAAACACAGACTGCTGAGCCTTGTCCCCAAAGTCTGTGATTTTGTAGGTCTGGGGAGGGACCTGGGAGGTTGTGTGTTTCTACCGATCCCCAGGTGAGGACAGATGCTGTGGTCTAGAGAACTCACTTTGAAAATCATTACCTTAGTTCAGGATTTCTTAAAATTGGCACTACTGACATTCTGAGTCAGCAAATTTTCCATTGTGTGGGGCTGGCCTGTGCATTGTAGAAGGTGTGGCATCATCACTGACCTCTGTCTACCAGACACCAGTGGCAATCCCACCTCGACCAGTTGAGAGAACCAAACAGGGCTCAAGATCTTGTCAGAGGTCAACTCGCAGACAAAATCACCCTAGATTGAGAACCACTGACTGCCTCCAGGAATTCTTCAATCTGGGAGTAAAGTTGGGCTGTAAGCAGTCTGGGAGAAAGGGGTGTGAGAGTCTCCCTGTCCACTTGGGAGATTCTATTTAATTGCTTTTTTTTCCATCGTATCTTTCACCAGTACCACCCTGCTGTCTGTTTTCAGCTGTAAACCTCTCCAAAGGTAAAACTCTTCAACAGAGGCAGAGAAGGGCCAAGTTCCTGGGGAGAGAATCTTCAGGTCTAACCATCACATACACTTTCAACCTCTTCCTCCGTTCGCAGCTCTGCACTCAAGTCCCATTTTAGAGGCCCCTATTGTTCCTAAGAATCGAATCTTTCTGAGGTTCAACATGGCTAAGCAATTTCTCTCCTGTAAACTCACAGTTCCATTTTCTCTGATCTGCTAAATCAATTGCTATCCATCCATCTGCATTCCTGAGTCCAAAGTCTTGTTCACATCTTCCATCCGCTGTTATCTGCTTTCCCATTGTCTTTGTTCTTGTAGATTTATGCCTTTTTTTGTATTTATTTTCACTTTGGAGTGTTATAAAAGAGGAACAATAAACATGTGTGTTTAGTCTGCTGTGGATAGCCAGAATTCTCAGATGCTCTTTTGAAATATTAGGCTTTGGTAAAGGGAGGATGGAAATGGTATGCAAGTATGTGAGTTGGAGGGGTGTTTTTAATGACTTTGGTTAAAGATGGAGAATGGAAAATTGAAGGGACAAAGTATATTTTTGTCATATTTCATTTTTCTTGCCTAAAGCCCTGATTATTATACTGTTATCTTCTCTTCAATAAAAGCAACATTTGGAGCTGAAAATATATCCTCTAAGAGATTTTGAAATAAAAGAGCGTCCAAAACAGATATCCTTGAATAAAGCAGAGTTTATTAAAATCCTTTATAAATTTCAAACATACAGCAATGTTGGGTTACGCTTCTTCACTTAAAGCATAAAAATTATAGGTCTTGACTCACAAAATCTAAGGCATATATTCTTATAGTTATGCTTGCTCTCTACTTGGAAAATAACACTGGCATTAATCCAAATAGCTTAAAAGTAGGTTTAAGACCCCTAGAAAAATCTGGAGGTTTTAAGAATTGCTATTATTAATATCCCAGTCCTGGGATTTGACTTCTTTATAACCTTCTATAGGTATAATTTTATGGGATTTTAAAAAATGCTCTCTAGGTATTTCTAGGAATAATTAGTGCCTTTTGAAAACTAGCAGGTCAAAAGTTATTGGTTAAGACAACCTCACTAAATTAAAAATAATAAACAATTCCATTATATTCTAATACTATTCCAATTTTACTGTGATTTATTTGAATCCCAATATATGGACAGATCATGAGGTCCCTGCTAAAATCATGTGCTATATTTTTCTTTCAAGCTAATGAGCATTGACAATAATGTGGTCTTCTTGTCCTTGATTTTTAGAGCAATAACTGTTGAGTCACACTGGCAAATTGGGCAACCAAATGTATTAAGATAGGAGTCAACTGAAAAATGTAGTGAAGAAAAAAAGAGATCACACTCATTATTTTAGAGTGTCAGAAAATGTGAGTTTACATATAGCATATAAAATATATATGTGAAACCAAATGCAAATATGGTTTACAGTATCCATGAAAACTTGAAAAGGAGGGATATGCAGGAACAGTTTTCATTAAAGCCAGTGAAATGTGGTATCATACTCATTGGACTAGACATTTGGAGACAGTTATACAACCTCAGATAAAAATTGGCCTGCCTCTCTGTAAAATGAACATAATATTTGACTTTTCCAGCTCTGAAGAGTTTTATGAGAATTTATTGAGTTAATATGTGTGAAAACACTTTATAAGCTATATGTACAATATGGTTTAAGTTGTTGAAAAGAACAGAATCATAGAAAAATTGGAACTGGTAATATTCCTAAAAGGTTGTTTGATTCATTCACCTATCTAACCCTTTCAAGGTAGGAGTTCATCACAGATTTTCATTTATTTTGATAGTATTTCCAATTTCTCCAAACATTTAAAAATTTTGCATAGTTTTAAAAAATGTAATAATTTTGAAAATATTTCGAATTATTGGCAAACACTAATACACCATGCAAATGAAAGTTTTCTTAGATACATGGAATTATTTAATTCCATCAAGATTAGCTCCCCAAAGTAGGATTACTTGATGGACTTTAGGAATTTGTGATTTCTCTAAAGTGCATATAGAAATGTGGATATATGTGTCAGGGAGAAGTTTTCTGGTGAGAAGAACCATGTCTTTCAATTCTTTCTTAAAGAGATTAAAAGAATAGTTTATTAGGAAGAAATGAAGGAAGGATAAGAAAATGTGAGAATAAAGAGAAAGCAAAACACAGGAATAGAAAATCTGAGCACATTGTTGGGGAAAGGATGCTAGAAGTTGTATGTGCTCTTCCAGAAGAGCTAAGAAAATGTCTTTATTTTGGGCAGAAAGAAACATAATTAAAAATGTTAATAACTTAGATTCCCTGAGGGCTAATGCCTCCAGGCACTGATGACAACTTTCATTTATGATACCATTGTACCTCGCAAAAAACCCATGGGATAGGAAAAGATCCACAGGCCCTTCTAGGAATTCTTGGCCCAAGATCAATTTATAATAAGGTGTGAATATTGGGGCTAGCTTTGAGATTTCAAAATCTTTCTGTTTTTAGAAAAATTAGTTGTAATCTTTGGTATATATTATATGCTGAACCTGAGAGACTCTGGGCAGTCATAATAAGACAACACAAATTTGAAAGGGCTTCTCATTAGTTCATTCCACACAGGTCAGATTTTGATGCCAAATGAGTTATGAAAAAACGTTTGGTTTTCATAGCTTTCGCAATTTTGGAATTGCAAATAATAGATTATAAATCTGTATTATTATCCTTGCCATTATATGAAAGGGAAAATGGCTTCAGGAGTTTGATTAATGCACTAGTCTGCATAGCCAGCAGGTGACAGGGCTGACTGCACATCTGGGCCTTCTGACTCCTGGGTTATGATGTTTTCAGAATTTGGTGCAGATGGGCTAATGAAAAATTCTAGGAGACGCTGTTTGGTGTTACTTCACAGCTACCATCAGCTGCCTGCCTTGCTGTTCTTACTGCCCCTATGGGTGACCATTTTCCCTGGCAATTGTGAGGAAGTAGAGGGTAAAGGAGTGGGAGAAAGAAGGCAGGATCATGACCAACATTTTCCTACAATTCTGAAATGCAGGTGGGAAGCTAGCACTACAGATTTAGGTGAAGCAGTGACAACCCAGGAGCATCTCCCCCAAGAAGAGTCAAACTCAGTGAACATTCATGAAGTATGTGCTGAATAACTGCTATGAGTTAGGTACTATTCTGGTGATACAATGAAGTGTATGAAAGTCTATACCCTAGCTGAAGAAGTATACATATAACCAAATAATTAGAATGCATTATGATTAATGCTGTAATATAATTATTTAGGAAATATGGGAGTACCAAGAAAATCTGGTACATCAGAACTGAACTATATCTGGACCCTTAGCTCTGGGCAATCCTAAGGTTGCAAATAAAGATAGAATATACACAATGACTATTTTATAAAAGCAGTTTTGATTTCTGCTTGTGACCAAAATAGAATGACAGGAACACAATTTACTTATTTGAAGCAAGTAAAAAACTGGAAAACACATGGAACAACAGATCAAGACACTGTATTAAGTAACAAAGGACAGTAATCCTGGAGAGACAGGAAGTAAGGAAAACCCTACAGTATCTCAGATTACTGTCTGGAGAGAATATCCAGGCCATAGGTAGATACTAATCTCCTTGAATTGTGGAGACAATGTTGATTTTCCAAAAGTTCAAGGTGCCTAGAGATTACAGAATAGAATGCCAAAGAGAGAGCTACATAGAGATAAAGTCTGCACAATCTATGAAGGACTTCCTTTTTGAGCAGCAGTTGAGAGCTGACCAGCACATATATGCTAGAACCTATTCAAGACTGGGAGAAAAAACTCACGAGATTGGGGGCAACATACTTGGGCTCACACAGGGTCACAAATGGGACTTATTCCAACTACCCACAGTGGAAAAATGAGTACATTTGAAAAATGTACTCAAAAGAATTTTAATCTCAGTACTGGACCCAAAATTAGGCCTAGACTAACCACTGCTCTGTTCCTGCCTAACACGGCCTACAAGCAAGACTTGAAAAGATCACATGGTATCAGTTACCTCGATCCCAGAACAGAGCTTAAGAATATTCATAGAAATGAAAAGATACACAGCAACCAAAAAGGTAAATACTACAATGTCCAACATCTAATAAAAAATTATCATCAGGGAAGGGCACAGGAAAATAGGATTCACAAGTAGGTGAGAAAACAATCGACTGAAATTAGCTGGAATGATGTAGAGAATTAGTGATTAAAGACACTGAAACTATTAATATGGTTCTGTTAATGCCACTCTTAATCAGAATATATAATACATATATATGTATACATATATATGCACATACATACATGTGTGTATATACACATTAATAGAATAGCAGGGAATTATAGGCAACTTCAAGTAATCTATTATGTGAAAATTTAGAATCCCAAAAAGAAAGGAAACAGAAAGAAGGATAGGAAAATATTTGAAGAAATAGTGTTTGAAAAAATATCCAAATTGGATGAAGTGTATAAACTCTCAGGTCTAAGAATCTTAAAGAAACTCAAGCATAAGAAACTTGAAGAAAACGACACAAAGCCACATCATAACTAAATTACTTAAAACCAGTGAAAAAGAGAAAATTTTTGAAAGCAGCCAGACACAAAAGACAAATTATATACGGAGGAACAAAGACTCAGAGTTCTTGATGCAAACAATGCAAACTAGAAGACAGCAGCAGCATGTTGAAAGCACTAGAAACCAGATATTAAGATGAAATTACCATCCTATAACTCTCTACCCAGAGGAAGCATCACGACAAAAACGCACACATAAGATGAAGCTGAGCTGCTTCAGACTGCGCTATAAGAAATGTTGAAGGAAGGATTTTCAGCAACAGTTAAATCATACCAGATGGAAATCTGTCTCAACACAAAGGAATGCAGTGAACGGGAATAACTACATAGAAAAATGTACAGGCTTTCCTTTGTTATTGCTTAAATATCTTTGAAGTACAATCAACTTTTTAAAGCAAAAAAAGTTAACAGATTTTGAGGATTATAACATGCATAGATGTAAAATGTATGAAAATAGCAGCAAAATAAGGAAAACGCTTAGAAAGGAAGACAAATACTGGTAGACTTGAAATGACAAGAATCAGGGAACTTGAAGTAGACTAACCGAAGCTTCCCAAACTGAAATGCAAAGAAAAAAAAAGAACGAGATGCACACACTTCCACACACATTCTGACACTGAGATGGTATTAAAATGGAGTAATAAAAAATCCAATCAATCCAAAGCAAGATAGTAAAATAAAAAGATCATAAAGAAAAAGTAGGAAAAACAGAAAATCAATAGCAAAACACGTCTGATAAAGGATTTAATACATAGAGAACTCTAAAATATACAACTTCCTCCTCTTTAAAAAATACAGGGTAAGGGGGGAGTTGAATGGAAACTTCATCAAAGAAGATTTAGATGACAAATAGGCACATGAACAGATGTTAAGCAGCACTAGTCATTAAGAAAATGCAAATTAAAACCACAAAATAATGCCACTGTGTACCTAGTAGGATGGTGTGCATCAAGTAATTGTTGGGGGAGAATGTGAGGCAAATGGAAATTCACACCATGGATGGTGAGAATATGAAGTGGTCCTGACATTTTAGAAAAACGTTTGACAGTTTATGAAAAGATAAAAATACCCACCACATAGCATGTTAACTATCCAAGGTAAAGAAAAATATGTCCACACAAAAAGTTGAGCATGAATGTTTATAATAGCTCAAAACTATTATTTATAATAGCCCCAAACTGGAAATAACCCAAATGTCCACTGGCAGGTGAATGGATAAAGAGACTGGTGGTAAAATGAAGTAAAGATGGAAGAATTTTTGTGGACCAATAGCATGGACCAATCTTGAAATAGCTTTGTTGATTATCACTTATATAAATGTAAGGGCTTTTATATAAAATTCTAGAAAGTGCAATCTGTTGTGAAATGATTGAGAGAAGATCAGTGTCTCCCCTCCAGTATCTCTACCTTCATCTTCTGGGTCTCTCCCCCTGCTTCCTGGGCTCCAGACAAGCTGGCGCTCTTGCTGACCCTTGAGTGCACCAAATATGCTCCTGTCTCAGGGTTTATGAATTTGCTGCTTTGTGACATGAGCACCCTTCTCCATGCAGCTTGCTCCTTACTTCATCCTGGCCTCCAATTTAATATCCCTGATTCTTACATGACTTCCAGTGAACTCCACCTACACCCTGCATAGTCCCTCTTTGTGTCAGTGGGACCTGGTGCTCACAAGCAACAAACAGAATAAGGTCAAGTGAAGACATTTCTCCAAGATGAGCTTGCCATCTTCCATGCTTTCTCCAAACTCTTTCACCTGTCTTTCTCAGGGATCCTCCGAGCTGCATTAAGGAGAGGTCTACAAGGCTAGGAGCTGATGTTTAAGCACCAGTCAGAAAGCACCTGGAACCTGTCACTGGCCATGTGAATGTGGAAGCTGGTCCTCTCCTTTTCGGCCTTGAGATGACTGCAGCCTGGATTGGTACCCAGATGGCCTTGTGAGTGAACTTGATTCACAGGCACCCAGTTAAACTATACCCAGATTCCTGACTCCCATGAGTGAAATAACAAATGCTTATTATTTTAATCTCTGAAATTTCTGAGTAATTTTTTTATGCAGCAACAGACAATTAATCCAGAGGATTTCCCTGGAAAATCTGTACTGGGAAAAACGCCCAATACATATAATTCCCAGTATTTATTGTTCCCTTACCTAGATTTTTTAAAAAATTATTCAAGATACTTTTCATTATCCAAACTATTATTTTTATATTTGCTATATATTTGTGCATCAGTCTTTCCCTAATATAATGTAAATTCCATGGAACAGTAGGATGCAAATTCTATTCTTTACAATCAAATGTAA
>PVKS010027579.1:0-27364 GCA_004027875.1 Aplodontia rufa
TATACCATGGAATATTACACAGCAATTAGAAACAATGACCTTGCAGCCTTTGAGGGTAAATGGATGGTTATGGAAGAGATCATGATGAGTAAAATCAGCTTAACCCAGAGATCTAAGGGTCGATTGTCTCCACTCATCTGTGGAGGTGGGGACTAGACCCTGGACAATGAGAAAGTTGGTCTAGTAACATGAGTTAAATTCAGATAAGTTGTAATGCTTTACAATTTAATACTATTTTTAGAGTTATAATGGGAAGGGGAAGGGAAGGATAAGGGAGGGTAATTGGGGGGGCACTCCTGGGGACAGTTGCAATGTCCCGAATATATACACATCTTATACACATTTTATATTGTTTTGTTAAAATCTTGTAAGGTTGCTCAAAAATAAAAAAAAAATTTAAAAATTAAAAAAAAAATTCCTTTGTCTCTATCTCCTATCTAGTTGTTTTTCAGATGAAAATTGTCTGTAGAAATTTTTGGTAGGAAAATAGAATACCAATAAATTAAAGTTTTTCAAAATACTTTTTAATAAAAATTAATTTAAATCTAAATGATATTCTGTCATAGAAATTTAATAATGAGTTAATAAATAAAGCATACTTTGAAAGTTACTGTGCATGTAGTGGATTTTTTTTCTTTTGCCATCCTCAGACACATGTCTGCCCATTTATAACTTGTTCTGTCTCTCCTGGATCTGAGACAATTGTGAATTGTATTAATGGGCTTTCCAGTTGAGTTTAGCAGTAGAGTACCCTGAAAAGTTATCTAGAAATGGCAAATGGCAAAGCCAATTCAGCTTGAGCGATTTCCTTGACTGGCTACATACACCTAGGTAAAGGTCTCGCCTCTCTATTTCTCTTGTTTGTGGGGAGTAATTCTTCCCCATCGCAACTACCTGTTTAGGACCAGAAGTATCATTGGTGGTGAACAACATAGGGCGCACTATTCCTTGTACATTTCCAAAAGTACTATATATGGGGTGACTTAAAAAACAAAGATATGTTATCCCATTGTTCTGGAGGTGAAAAGTCTAAGATAAAGGTCTCATCAGGATTGCTTCCTTCTGATGCTGTTAGGAAGAAAGTGTTCTATATTTCTGGTGGTTTTCTAGCAATCACTAGCATTACTTGTCTTGTAGACATGTTAATCCTTTTTCTGCCTCTTTGTTTATAGCTTTCTCACTATGCATATATCTGCCTCTATGTCACAATTTCTTCTTTGCAAACTCATACTGGATTGCGGTCTAACTGATTATTTCATTTTAACCCCTTTCCCATTATAAAGATTCATTCTCCAAATTGCATTATATTCTGAGGTACTGGGTGTAAGGATTCCAACACATAGCTTTTAGAGCATATAATTTAACTCTGTTTCCTCAAATTTATAAAAAATCATTTTATTAAATCCTCCTCATTTACCCAACTTTAGTATACTACTCATTCTCTAACTGATATAAAGCCCTTATTGAAAGTATATTAATGGTATAATATCTTGAACTTTTTTTTAAAATATAAGATATACATATTTTAAAATCTGGGAAGTTTAAAACTACATCATGTATTTCTTATGTGCAAATGTGTTTGTGTAGAACATAGATCATAATATTTTGGTTAAGAACTCTAAGTATAAGATATCAATATCAATTCTCTTGGCTTTAAATTTAAATTTCTTTAGAAAATTTTATGAATTTCCACAACAAAGTTTATGGAATTTTTAAGTAGGCAAAACAATGTGATTTAAATCACACTATAAAGGGCTGTAGTGGTGGCTCAGCAGTTGCAGAGCATTACTGGCATGCAAGGGGACTCAGATTCAAACCCCAGTACTATGTACAGGGCAGAATGTTAGAGCAATGAAGGCCACATGAAACACTGAATGGAATTGATTCTTGCTTTCTCTTCCTCTCACTTTAAAAGAAAAAAAGAGGGAAAAACATACTATGAAAAATTCTTATGTCTAAAGATATTGGTATTAAATAAACTCCATTACTCAGTTATATTTGCATAAACATGGACTGATGAACCAGTGTGATTCATTCATGTTATATTAATATTACAATTATCATAACCTTTCTCATTATTGACACCTTAATTGAAAATACACTAAATAGAGAATCAATTAGCAAATGTAAAGCAAGTGCTGACTGTTGTATAGTACACTACTCATGATACAGAGTTAAACAAATATGAGAAAGGTCACAGTACCAAGAATTTAGCTGATATATATGATAATTCTCAAATTATGAGAACTTGATCCTGAAGATCATAGATGGATCAGAAGAGACAGAGAAATCTATTACTATAGATTAGGGTAAATATAACCTTAAGTTACGGAAAAAGAAATTAGATAAGAAAATAGAAGAGTCATTGTATATTAGATTGAGAAAAATTCAATGAAATAATAAATTTCAATGAAGGGAATGAATTGAGTGCAAGTGAAGAAAAGGATCCAAATAGGAAAGCATGCTTTTTTATTTTCCAGTCATTCAACTCAGGAGTTGCCTTCATTTTATAATTGAGGTTGACTAGATTCCAAGTCATAAAAGAGCAGCATAATAAATGAGATGACCATGCATTCACTTAGACCATAATAAATAATCATGAAAACTATCTAAAAGTGAAGCAGTTAATCTGAGTCTCACTGGAAAATATTTGTGGAGACCCATCACCTTTCCTTCATTGCTTCTGTTTTCCTTCAATCTTCACACAGGACTTATTGGTATTTTACATCTACTTGATCTATTTAGGAACCAGTCCACACCAGAGCACAGAATATATCAATATCAGTCTCTTTCGCTGATAAGGGTGAAAATCATGAATCTATATATTATAGATCCATTTACTAGTAAGCATGTGTATCATCTAGAAATAGTTTCTGGAAAATCTCTTCTACAGCACAGGTATCTACAAACCTTGGGAGCCACATTACTCAAGCCAGTGTGTCACCATTCTCACTTCTGGAAAGAAACAAACCTAAAAAAAGAAAAATGGCATTGTTCTGGGATATAAACCTAAAACTTTTGCCTTAGAGACAACTTGTGATTACCACTATGGGTGGAAAAATCATAATTGTTAAATTATAATAGACTTAGATGTGAATCCCAATTGTGTCCCTTCCTAAGGATTCTACTTTAAAATATTGATTTGCTTCTCTAAGGTGTGGATATATTTGAGGATAAATTTGTATGTAATCCAGGGTGAAAGCAGCATGATAAAATTTATCAGTTTAGCCAATTTTTAGTGTCCAATTAGTATAATAGTACTAATTATAATCACATTGTTGTATAATAGATCTCTAAAATTTTATATCTTGAATACTTCCCTGGCAACCACCATTCTGCTTCTGAGTTTGAATATTCAATACACTTTATATAAGTAGATTCTTACATATATGTCTTTGAGTGATTGGTTATTTCACTGAGCAAAATGTCCTAATGGTTCCTCCATGCCATAATATTTAATGTGATTTTTCTTTAAGGGTGAATAACATTCTATTTATGTACCTACCATAATTATGTAGGTAGACATTTAGGTTATTTCCAGTATTTGGTTATTGGAAATAATAATACAATAAATATGGTAAGTGAGCAAATATTTTCTTAAAATCCTGCTTTCAATTCTTTAGATACTGTATCTTAAAATGCAATTTATGGATCATACCGCATTTTATTTTTAATTTTTTGAGGAATTTCCATGCTGTTTTCCACAACTGAGGTTCCATTTCATGTTCTCACATATTTTAGCCAACACTTGCACTATTTTTTTCTTTTGTCTGTACTGAACACTCAGTGCCTCTTATAACACGTGGTTCAAAGGAATGTTCAGTATTTATGCAAAGATTAAATTAATAAATCAAAAATAAAATTTCTTCCTTTTATTTTATATCAATGTTTTTCTCTGAAATCAATAATCTGTTTATTTCAGCTTCATTTTCATGACAATACTAATCTAATTCATACGTGTAGTTCAGGTAAATATGCAAATGTAATTTGGAAAGAAATTCTGTCATTTGTGAAATTTTTCTTCATATTTGTGAAATGTACTCGAAACATGGTTAAGTAATCCACCTTTGTCAAAGTATTTTATAAAACTATGAAGTTGAAGAAAATGTTTCTGTAATAAAGAAAATGTTTCTGTAATAAATGAAGTGGAGAACATTGATAATCTTTATCTATGGCTTAATTAAGAGTGATTAAATGTTAAAATGATAATGAAATTAGAGAATTGGTACCATAATTTAAACACATATGTAGGTAATAAGGCAGGTTATCACTGAATTGAAACTGAGGGAACAGCTCTTTGAAATCACCTGAGACTATTATGGGGTATATATTGTGTAACTAGGTAATTCTTGCCATTTGCCCAGAGTCAAGGTACAAACAGTGTGCCAAATAGGGCCTGATTTGAAGTAAACATTTATAAATAACCAAACAAAACATATGTCACTGTCTGACATACGTAAAAATATATATTATTTTACTATTTTTTAAAATTAATGTACTCTTTATTTTTTGTAGTGCTGAGGATGAAACCAAGCCCTTTGTACATGCTAAGTATACACTCTAATGTTGAGGTACACACCTACCCCTTCACCACATTTTAAGGGAGAAAAGGGAGTATCACATTGGCAGTAGCTAAAGTTTGTCAATTTCTTTACTGCTCTTAAACTGACCTTTCAATAAATACTTAAATCTAATTTAAAATTGCTAATTATTACATGTTTAGCAAATCAGTCCTCCCAAAAATTACAATTTAATTATTTTACCTGTGTCCAGAAATTGTCTTTGTGTAATAGCCATGTATTACACATCAGTTGGAAAACTCAGACAGAAATTTTCTCAACTTTTT
The DNA here is from genome assembly GCA_004027875.1 of Aplodontia rufa. Taxonomy (NCBI): domain Eukaryota; kingdom Metazoa; phylum Chordata; class Mammalia; order Rodentia; family Aplodontiidae; genus Aplodontia; species Aplodontia rufa. The sequence continues at coordinate 4,847 of PVKS010027579.1, forward strand.
TATTTTTTAAAATAATAAACATTTGTGACACTAACAACATATTGCTAAAAGGGAAATGAACCAGGCATGGTGGCACAACCCTGAAATCTCAGTGGTTCAGAAGAATAAGTCAGGGGTGATTGCAAGATCAAAGGCAATCTCAGCAATTTTAGTGAAACCTTGTTTCAATAAAAAATAAAATGGTCTGGGAATGTGGTCCATTGGTTAAGTTACACTGTATTCAATCCCTGGTGTCAAAAAAATAAAAAGGAACTGAATTTTAATCTACATAAGATGAACAAGTATTGTTTCTTCACTGTTTTCAACTTAGTTTAAACTAGTTAGCTTTCCATTTTAAAAGCTCTACTCCTCAAAGTTTCAGATATAAATACCTACATTATCCTGGCTTACATCTCTCTCTTTCTTTCCATCACTTACCAAAGACAGACTAAGATTCAACGTATTTCTAATAGAGTAAGCTGAGACAACTAAGTCCCTGCCAGAAAGTTGAAACTTATACTTTTTCTTACGTAGTAAACTTTATACCGACACTACTCCTAGAACCTGTTATATATTTTTTCCAAAATATTTATAAAATATTAAATTAATCATTTGCACAAAATTAGACACTAAGTTATAGAAATCTTAATACATTACTTGAGAAAATAAAAATTTCAATTGATTAAATATATCAAGCTTCAAATATTTTCAACAAATGCTGATACTAATATTCTCACTGACAAGGTGAATGAATTTTTAAAAAAATAATGAATTCAGTGAATTCAGACATCTGTTCTTTCTGTAGTTAATGATTAAAATTCTTGCCAGCTTCTATGTAGGAAATGAGAATATAGCACTGAGGGAAAAAAGTCAAATTCTCATTCAGTGATTAAAATTAAACACATAAATAAGTAAATACACATATTTCTAGATTGTATGTTTACTGTGAGCCACAACTTCATTACATATGTAAATCAAATACAGTTGTTTTCTCTGAGGTGATCACTGTGTAGTGATTAGGCAGAGAAATTTAAAAAATTCAACAAAGTAACAATGAGAATCTTGGTAGAATTCTGAAATGGCTCAAATGAAGGAAGTGTCACAATCAGTTGTCAAATTAGATTAAGTTCCACAAAAGAAATGGCATTTGATACACTCATGAAAATGGGTAGAATTAAAAAGGCTAAAAGATGAAATAAATAAATGCATTATCAAATACTTTGGTAAATTCCTTTAGCAAATAAGTAAGTACTTAAAGGCAGTTCTCTAAGCATCCAGAGAACATGTGTAAATAAGTGTGATGGTTAATCTGAACTGCCAACTTGATTGGATCAAGAGACGTAACATTAAGACTCCTCTTAAGGGTGTTTCTAGGAATGATCCACATGTTGAACAGCAAACTGAAAGGGATTCCCACCCTAAAGGCGAACAATAGGTTGGGGCTTAGGTGGAACAAAAAGGTGGAAGACCAAGGAAACAGAAGCAGATCCAACCTCTATTCTCCTTGAGAAGGTACTTTATTTGTTGGTACTACTACCTGGGGACATCAGACTCCAGCTTCTTCACTCTTACAGAGTATATACTCTGACTCTCTAGGGCCTTTGGTTCTGTACTGGAGCTGCATCGTTGGTCCCACTTGTTTTGAGAATCCAGTTTCTTGTATTGAGCAGTCAGATCCTCTAGGTCTCCAACCTAAAGATAACCACTGTAGAACTATCTAGTTTCTGATCCTGTAAGCCAGTCTGGAAAATCTCTCTTTATAATTTGTGTGTGTGTGTGTATATATGTATCCTGTTGGTGCTATTCCTCCATATGACTAATAGTACTCATTATGTCATATGAACTCAATGAACTTATTTTAGGTGGGAATCCTAAATGATGAGTGAATGGACAGATGAATAAATAACATTTTAGGACACTGATATATCAGTGCCTAAAGAAAGAGGAAATATAATGGTTAAGAATCGAAGATATGGTTTATTGGTAGGCAGGTCACATCAAAGAGCTAACTAAATGTCAAGGCATCATCCATAGAAAATAGAGGGGAACAGTACTTCTGAATTAGAATTAAGTATCAAAGTGCTAACACAGATATGAGCTTCATATGTTCTAAAAACAGCTGTAAGGCCCCAAGGATTAAATCAGTGTAAAGAAGAGAATGAATCTGATATTAAAGACGTGATTACTTCATAATGGATGTACAATAGCAAATAGTTTATATTTTTAAAAAACAACTCCAAATGCAATGTAAAATTTTTGGCTAAGAAAGTATACAATCTGAAGGTGTTTTTTAAAAATAAATTTAACTGATATGTGTGAATTGTCCTTTAATGCAGATGAGAAAAGAGGTATCAACAGTTAAGTAAAATGATGGAGAAGACCATGCATAATGGATTATACATAAAGATATAAGACTGAACTAAGTGGGAGAAAATAAAATTACAAGGTTCAGAAAAATTTGTACTATGCATTTTTAATCATGTGGGAATTTAATGAATATTTAGAGCAAATCCAGACTTTTTCACTTAGTAGACAATAGGATCTCCTTTAGGATGCTTGTTTATTTTTTGTGAGTTATGGTAGTGGTAATTTTATTTCTCCTTCTATTTTCTTCTCTTTCATCTTTGGTCCTTTTCCTCTTTCTTTCTCAATTTTCTTTCCCATTTTTTCACTCCTTTTATTCTCTCTCCTCTTTTTCCTCTTGCTCTTCCTTTTACTGTTCCTTCTCCTCTTGCTTCTGCTGTTGCTTCTTCTTCCCTCTCTTCCTCCTTGTTTTTCCTCCTCCACCTCTTTATCAGGATATTAATCATTTTTTCCTCCTTCCCTCAGCCCTGCCTGCCTCTCTCCCTTCTCTTTATCTTCTCTTTTTCCTTCTTCTCATCCCTACTACACAATACCTTAGTGGGTAGGGAGGGTTAGGAAAAGGCTGATCTACGGATACTGCATTATATTTAGGTAGGAACAAGAAGTTCTAGTAAGCTATAAACAAGGTGAAAATGGATAATAATAATAATAATGTACAGTTCAAAAAGCCATAAGAAAGTTTCACCATAAAAAAATGATAAATGTTTAAGAAGATATAATTTACTGCCCTGATTTTTTTAAAGAGAGAAAGGGAAAGTAATAGAGAGAAAGAATAAATTTTATTTAGTTTTTCATGTGGCTTTCATTGCTCCTATACGTCATTGTATACATGGTGCTGGAGTTTGAATCAGCATCCCCACATATATCAGGCAAGCGAAGTAACCACTGAGCCACTGATCCAATCCTACTGACCTGATTTAAATATTTTAAAAATGTGCAAATGTGTCAAAACATCATGTTATCCCATTAATATGTATAATTTTTGTTTGTATCTCTCAGTTTTCAAAATGTAATAAAAATATTGCAAATAGTCATATACTATTTTGAATATATTCATAAGTATAGCTTTTCTATCTACTTGCTCTGTATTACAACTTTCAGGATTGGAACAACTTTTCTCATGTTGAGTTTAATAACTTCTGTATTACAATACCAGATAGTCATTAATTCTGGCCCTACTGTCTGTCATTAATTCAGGACTACTCTTTTGAACTATATTTGCTGTAATATATGTGACCGGTACTAGGGCATTATCAACTCTAAAATATATTTTTCTTTTAAGAACAATTTAATAGCAGAAAGATCAGTAGAAGAAACAGAACAGCAGGCAGGAGGAGGAGAGGGAAAAGTGAAATACTGGGGACTAAATAAGAGGAAATTATACTCCATGTTTTAAAAATTATGTCAAAATGAATCCTAGTGTTATACATAACTAAAAGGAACCAATAAAAAATCAATTTAATTTTTTTCTCAATTGTATACATTTCTTATTTAACTTGATTTTGATGTACTTCTACAGTTTGTCAATTTGTTACTTAATGTAAGGAATATTCTATTTTTTTTGTTGTAGTTTGCCATAGTCTCACATATTGGGAGGGTTTGTTGTTACATATTCATGAAAACATGGATATTGACAAAGTAAGTTAAGGCAGATCCTAGTATGGAATTGTCAATCACTGCTCTCGTGTCTTTTCTGCAATACCTCCATATTAGATAGAAATGAGTATATGCATGTATATTGTTTTTTGAAATTTCTGAGTTACTCTGTCTGCCTGTGTATAGTTGGTCTTCTCATCGGAATCCAGACTTCCCAGTTGCATTGATAACCCCATAACCCCCTAATCCCTCCCTCTGTATCCTGCCTCTCTCTTTTCTCTCCCTACCATTATAGTTACAGTCTGCTAGCTTCTGTGAAATTTCATTTATGTTTAGTTTATTATTTAAATTTAGCTAATTTTCATCCTGTCTGAGATTTTACTCTAGTTTGAACATATGAGAGAAAACATTTGGCCCTTAAGTCTCTAAGATGGGGATATTTCACTCTGCATATTTTTTTCCATTTCCATCCCTTTAGCTGCAAAGGCCACAATATCATTCTCTCCAACAGCAGAGCTGAACTGCTTTGAACATGTACCACAGTTTTTGAATCCACTCATCTAGTGTGAGGCATCTAGGTTGGTACCATTGTTTAACTATTGTAAATCGAGCTGCTATAAACATTGATGTAGCTGTGTCTTTTGTAGTATGCCCATTCTAGCTCTTTTGGAAAAATACCCAGAAGTGGAATAACTGTCAAGGTGGTTCCAATCCTAGTTTTTTGAGGAGTCTCTACATGGCTTTCTACAGTGGCTGTGCAAGTTTGCAGTCCCACCAAGGTGTGTTAGTGTTCCCTTCTTCCCACAACCCTTCCAGCATCTGTTAATGTTCGTATTCTTCATTTTTGCCACTCTGAGAGGAGTGAGGTAGAATCTCAGTGAAGTTTTGATTTGCATTTCTCTGATTGCTAGTGATGTAGAACAATTTCTCATATATTTATGGGCTTTTTGGAATTCCTCCATTGAGAAGTTTCCATTTAATTCCTTAGTTCATTTATGGATTGGATCATTTGTGGTTTTGGTGCTCAGTTATTTTTAGTTCTTTGTATATTCTGGATATTAGTCCTCTGTCCGACGTGTAGCAGGCAAAGAAAAGATTTTTTCCCATTCTGTAGGTTCTTTCTTGATATTCTTGATGAATTATTTATCTGTGCAGAAGCTTTTCAGTTTAATAGCATCCCAGTTGTTGATTCTTGGCTTTAATTCCTGCTCTAAGGAAGTCTTGTTAAGGAAGGCGATGCTGACACCAATGACATGGAGTGTTGATCCTATTTTTTCTTCTAGCAATTGTATAGTTTCTGGTTTAATTTCTAATTATTTGATACATTTTTATTTGATTCTTGGGCACAATCTTGTGCAGATTCTTGTGTGTGAAATTAGGGATCTAATTGCAGTGGTCTTAATGTAGCTGTTCAGTTTGTCCAGCACATTCATTGAACAGGATCTTTCCTCCACACTATATTTTTGCCACCTTTGTCAAATATCAGATGATTAAAGCTTTGTCTTGATATCTTCTAGTCTGTTCCATTGCTCTACATTTCTGTTTTGATACCAATACCATGCTATTTTTGTTTCTATAGCCCTATAGTGTAATTTCAGTTCAGGTATTGTGACACCTCCTGTTTTGAATATTCTGGGTTTCCTGTTATTCCAAATGAATTTGAGAATCGCTTTTGCTTCATCCACGAAGAATGTCATTAGTATCTTGATGAGGATGCATTGAATGTACACAGGAATTTCAGCAGAATAGCCATTTAATTATATTGATTCTGCCTAACCAAGAATATGGAATGTTTTTCCATTTACTCGGGTCTTCTACAATTTCTTTTTTTGTTTGATGGTTTTCATTGTAGAGATCCTTTATATCATTTGTTAGACTGATTCCCAAGTGTTTTATTCTTTTGAAGGTTATTGTGAATGGGACAAATTTCCTGATTTCTTTTTGGCAGAATTGCTGCTGGAGTATAGGAAAGCTATTGATTTATGAGTGTTGGTCTTATAAACAGCCACTTTGCTAAATTCATTTTTAAGCTCTAGAAGTCTTCTGATTGAGCTTTTTGGGTCTGCTAGGTATAGGATCATGTCATTGGCAAATAGAGAAAACTTAACTTTCTCTTTTCTTATTCAAATTCCTTTGATTTACTTCTCTTGTCTGATAGCTCTGGCTAGGGTTTCAAGGACGATGTTGAATAAGAGTGATGAGAGTGAACAGCCTTGTCTTTTTCCTGAATTTAGTGGGAATGCTTTCAATCTTTCTCCATTAAGTATAATGCTGGATATGGGTTTCTTATAAATGGCTCCTACAAAATTAGAGTATCTTCCTTATATCCCTATCTTCTCTACAACTTTTAATTTTATTGAAGGTATTTTCTATATCAACTGAAATGATCATATGGTTTTTATCTTTAACTCTGTTTAAGTGATGAATTAAATTTATTGATGTGTGTATGTTGAACCAATCTTGCATTTGTGGAATAAACCTCACTTGATCGTGATGTATTATCTTTTTGATTTGTTTCTCAATGTGGTTTGCTAAAATTTTATTAAAGTTTTTTGCCTCTATGTTCATAAGTGAAATTGGCCTATAGTTTTCTTTTCTTGATGTGTCTTTATTAGGTTTTTTATCAGGATAATATTTGTGTCATAAAAAGTATTTGGGAGGGTTCCATCCCTTTCAATTTCATGGAATAGCTTACTAAGGAGAAGTGCTAATTCTTCTGTAAAGGCCTGGAAGAACTCTACTAATATTCCATCAGGTCCTGGGCTTTTCTTTTTTGGAAGGGCTTTGATTGCTGCTTCAATTTTGCTACCTGTGATTGGTTGTTTTAGGTTTTCAATGTCCTCCACATTAATTTGGGAATGTCATATGTGGCTAGATATTTGTCCATTTCTTCCAGGTCATCAAACTTGGAAGAGTATAGCTTCTCAATCTCCAAGCATTTGTGTATTTTCTGATGTTTTTCTTATGGTTAATTGCTAAGATCATATCATTGTGGTCTGAAGGATACACAGGATTATATCAACTTTATTGTATTTGCAAAGATTAGCTTTGTGGACTAGAATGTGATCTTTTTCAGAAAAAGATTCATGTGCTGCTGAGAAGAAGGTAAACACAGCCGATTTAGGATAGAATATTCTGTAAATGTCTGTTAAGTCCAATTGATTGATAGAATTTTTGAAGTTAGAGCTATCTTTATTGATTGTTTGCTTTGATGATCTGTCTATTGTTGATAGTGGTATAGTAAAGTCCCTTAGTGTTATTGTGTTGAAATTGGTAAGTACTTTAATGTCCTTGAATGCTTTTTCCACATATTTGGGAGGGTTGTAAATGGGGGCATACATGTTAGCTATTGTTATATCTTCTTTTAGCATTGTTCCTTTTACTATAGTGTAGTGACCTTCTCTGTCCTTTATGACTAATTTTTGGTCAAAATTAACTTTGTCAGATATAAGGATTGCAATATTGACTTGCTTTCTTGGGCCACAAGCCTTGTAGGCTTTTTGCCAACCTTTCACCTTCAATGTGTGTCTATTTTTGGCTGTAAGGTGTGTCCCTTGTAGGCAGCATATTATTGGATTTTGTTTTTTGATCATCCAGGCAATCTGTGTCTTTTGATTGGGGCATTTATTCCATTCACATTCACTGTAGAATAGATATGTAATTCTGGATCCCTGGCATAGTGCTGTATTTTCTGCCATCTTGGATATCTTTTAGTGAGTTATGTTATTATTTACTTTCTTCTATCTGTGGGATTTGAGAGTTTTTAGTTTGTTCCTCTGACAAAATTTTTCTTTGTTTATTCTCTGAAGAGTTGGTTTTGTGTTCATGTATGTTGCTAATTTGATCTTATCATGGAAATATTTTATTTCCCCATCACATTTAAATCTGAGTTTTGCAGGGTATAGTATCTTTGGCTAGAAATTGTTTCCTTTCAATGTTTGAAAAATATTGTTCTATGCTCTCCTAGACTTTATTGTCTAAGGTGATAAATCCACAGTGATCCTTATTAGTCTGCCTCTGAATGTCATTTGTTGTTTAGCTCTTACCGTTTTTAAACTTCTTTCCTTCATTTCTCTGTTATTAATTTTGTATATGATGTGTCTCAGTGATTTTCTCATTGGGTTTAGGTCTGTTTGTTGTCCTATGGACATCTTGAATTTGAATTTCTAGATCAATTATGATATGTGGGGAATTTTCTTTGGCTATTTCCTAGAGAAATTTCCTTATGCCGCTTGTTTGTTTTTCTATGTTCTCTCTTATTCCCAAATTAATCTCAGCTTATTTCTTCTCATCTCATCCTATCTATCTTGGAAGTTCTGATCATTCTCAGTAAGTTTCTTCTCTTGTCTATCCACCTTGAATTCAACATTTCTCAGCATCTGTTCATTGTCTGATGTTTGTTCTTTGAGAGCTGAAGTTGTATTTTCTTCTGAGTTTACTCTGATATCAATATCTTCCAGTGAACTTTTGATTTGGATGACTGTGTTTTCCAATTTTAAGAGCTCTGCTATATCTCTTTTCAGGATATATAGCTCTTTATCAAAATGTTTGCTCAGCTCCTGAAGTTGCTTTTTTATTTCCTCCCTTAACGCTTTTCTTAATTCTTTGATTGTTTCAATAATCATATTGCTGATACTTTTTCTAGGTTTTTCATCCAGGACTCTGTCACTCCTTGGCTGGGGAGTTGTGGATTTGAGGTGGAGGATTGTTTCCCTTTTTCCTCCTTTTCAGCGTCAGGGAGTGGGGCCTGAGATCCATCACTGGATATTTCACTTGGGGACTTTGTTGATAAGTGTTGAGTTTTGTCTTTTTGCTTACCCAGGTTGGGGTACAATTTGGATAGTAGAGTTCAATGACTGGCTCCCCAACCTATGAATTATTTTTGACCTTTACAATTTCCAATACCTCAAGAGATAAGGGATAAGAGTTAATATATACAGTCAATGCATACAATAGAGAGGGTTGATCTCATTACTTGGTGCCTACTATAGCTGTTACAGTGTTAACCACCACCTATGAGAACAGCAAATTAATTAGCAGTTGTCTTTCATGAGTGTCCTCAGACTGTATTTAGTTTAAAAGCAAAAAAACAGTTTTCAAGTTTGGCATTCACTTCTGTTTTTCAGTACCTCTGTAGGTGAGGGGAAAATGTCTATAGAGTAAAATAAATATGATAGGAAGTTAGTGAGGAACTTGTGAATTTGGAGATATGGAGAATATGTAGGATATTCTGCTAAAATAAAGAAAAGAAAGAAAGAGGAAGAGAGTAGGATATGACTTCAAGGGAGGATAAGAAATAGCAGAAAAAGTTTAGGTGTTGCCAGAGGAAAGGGAAGAAGAGGGTACCAGAGAGGTTCACTAGTAAAAGACTCTATAGCACTAGAGAAAATGCACTCATTTGCAAGATCACAAACAGCCACAAATCAAATGACAGCAACACAAACATGGCAGAAGAAACAATAAAAAAAAAAAGAAAGAAACATATCAATACAGTCAAATCAAAACTAAAAAAAAAAAACAACTACAGCAACAACAACAAGACTTAAAGAGAGAGTTGGGAGAGTTTTGAGTTATTGCTGCTAGGTCAAAATATAAAGTGGGGGTATATGTTCATATCTGATACCTGGATTGAGGCACTTCCAGGTGATATGCTGGAGTGTTTTGTTGTTCTCAGCTGGAAGTCAGATTCCCAGGAATCCTACCAATCTTCTCCTGTGGAAGATCTGCACCTGTGGAAGGGGTGCAGTCTTTCACTGCCTCTGTTTCATGTGAATACACAGTTTGGCCTTCCTGGGTTTAAACCCTGGGCATTTTTTGTGTCTTCCTGCCCAACCTCTTGCCCTACTTCAGCTGAGGCTCAGAAGCTGCTGGCAGTCTTGTGGATCCTTGAGCAGATGAAAAAGCATCTGGCTGATCCTAGGGCAGTGTCCAGTCTGAATTCAGCTTTCCTGGGACAGCTATGGCTCTAAACTTGAGTGACCTGAGGCCCTTACTTTTCGCAAAGGGATGTCTCCTTAGGCTTTCTCAGCCCCAGGTGTGTGCTGAGAGGAAGACCAGACCTGGGGAAATCTCAACTGCAAACTCAAGGAGTCTGAAAGCCAAGACCCACTCAGAATGCACAGGTCCTGTGGGACTGCCACTGTTACTGGGTCTCAGGGCCTGAAAGCAGTGGAGAGCACTGGTCCCATGGTGCCACTTCTGTTTCTAGGTCACTGAGAATGAAAGTGATCTCTGCCCAGCTTGCAAGAACCCAGAATTTTCTGTGCTCCAGAGTGGCAGGGCCTGAAAGCTGACCACATCCAGCCTGTGTAGGTCCTGCTGTTTCACCTTTGTTACAAAATTGGGTCCTGGAAAGAAGTTCTGATAGGAGTGCACAGGTTGGGGTTGGGGGAACAGCCTCTGTGTGAGTCGCAGGACCAATAGGGAGGTTCTACCAGGAACACACATGCCCCAGGACAGTCAGTCAGAACAATGGGGTCCTAAAGTGGTAAGTTGCCCGATGGTGCAGCCACTGGAGTGGCCTCCAATCTACTAAGCTCAGGACTCTGTAGCAGCTCCCTAGAGGACCCTCCTACTCAAGATTTTGAACGCCCAGCTCTCCACAGCCAGATTATGGAGAATTTGAGCAATGTGCACTAATGCAGTCTCTGGGTTCTGCCATGGAGTATGAGCCCTTCTGATATCATGATCACCATACCAATTTGTCCTTCCCTTATTTGTGTGTGAAGTTTCCTCCCTCTGTGCCAATCCAGGAGCCCACCTGCTGGGTGGTGGTCCTTGCAACTGGGTCCCTATTTGGTTTTTGTTCCTTCCTTAGTGTGTCTAAGCCTCTGCATCTCTAAATTTACTTGTCTATTAATAATTTTAGGCAATAATTTTACTGTTCATCCACCTCACAGAAAGGCACTTCTCCTGCCGTTGGTGTTCCACTTCATGGAGAGATTCTACATGCAGCCCTCCTGCCAGTCATCATCTTCCAAACCACAAAACTAAAGATAATAAAGGTTGAATTCTTACACATTTATTCTACGATTTGAACATTCTCTTAAAAATGTAGCATAAAATAGTGTAACACTTAGGAATGTATTTCATCCTGCTTCTTCATATCAATTTTAGTACAAAGTTAAACACAAAAATTTTTTAATTAAACTGTGTTAAACTGCATATATATGTTTTCACTGATATTAAGAATTTTAGCCAGGTGCAGTGGTGCATGGCTATAATCTCAGTTACTCAGGAGGCTGAGACAGGAGGATTGCAAGTTAAGGCCAGCTTCAGCAACTTAGCAAGGCCTTAAGCAACTTAGTGAAACCTTCTCTAAAAATAAAGAATATAAAGGCCTGAGAATGTGGTTCAGTGGTAAAGTATTCCTGGGTTAGATCCTCAGTATGAAAAAAATAAGGATGGCCTATATACTTTTAATAATTATTATTTATTATTTTAAATCAGTATTCAATTTTTTTTCTCATATTGATAGTCTCTCAGGTTTTGTCATTCTTTCTGGGGTCATAGTTGATTTCAGTAATATTTCTTCTATTCTAATGGGAAGTCAAAAACACAATGGCAGAAAAAGTAAAAAGGTTTGGCTTTGTCGAGGCCCCAGCAGGTTCAGGACATACAAGGACCCTGTATCTGGACCATGCCTGCCCAGGTCCAGGCCTTTGGCCCTGGCCCCAGCAGGTATGAAGAACAACTTGGAGAATCCTGCACCAGGACACTGAACCACTAGCACCTGCACCCAAGACTCCAACAGTGGCACTGGCAGGTGCACAGGGCACACCTGTGGACCCCAGTGCCTGGAAACCACCCACCCAGGCCACTGGCCCTGACCCCAGCAGGTGTACAGAACACCCCAGAGACCCTGTGTTGGGACCCTGCATAGCCACCACCTGTGCCCAGAACTCTATACCCCACACAGCCAGGCCCAGGACTCCTTCACTGGCCCCAGCAAGCACAGAGGACACCAACAAGAACCCTGTGCCTAGAAACCACCCTTCACTACACAGGCCCAGGACTCTAGCCTTGTCCTCAGCAGCCACACAGGAAACCCTGAGGATCTTGTACCCAGACCACACCCAATTGTCATGCATACCCAGCGGGTCCAGTTATGTTGGACCCATCTACACTACCAATGATTCCAGGCTCCAGTACAATAGGTTGGCAGGCCCATTCTTGAATGAGCACAACATGCAACTGAGAATACTATATCCAGCAAAACTCAGCTTCAAATTTGATGGGGAAATAAGAACATTTCATGATAACATCAAATTTTCAGCATTCATGAACAGAAAGCTAGCATTACAAAGAATCCTCAAAGATTAATTCCAGATAGAACAAGCAAACATTCCTCAAAATCACAAACAGATTAAGCTCAATAAAGGTATGTGCTAACAACAGACAACCAAAACAACAGAATTTACTACTAAAACATGAACATTATGAATCACAACCACATAACTATTCTAACACTGAAGGAGAAAGGTCTTGGTGCAGTAATCAAAAGACATGGATTGTGAGATAGGATCACAAATGAAAACATATAATATGATGCTTACAAGAGACTCACATTAGAGACTGAGGGTGCTAGCCACAGATTGAGGATGAAAAGATGAAAAAAAATCTACCAGGTGTATGGCCCAAGAAAGCAAACTGATGTTGCAATACTTATATCTGACAAAGTAGATTTCAAACATAAACTAAACAGAAGAGATAAAGCAGACCACTATATCTAGTAAAGGGAAAAATATAACAGGAAAGTATAATCATAGCAAATATATACTCTCCAAACACCAATGCTCCCAACAAAGTGGATAAATTGCTCCATGACATAAAACTATTTATGGACCTCAACATGATAATACTGGGAGATTCTCCTCTATCACTAATAGATAGATCTTCAAATCAAAAATAAATAAATAAAAATAAAGAGATCTCCAGCCTAAACAACTCCATAAATCAAAGGTATTTAGCAGACATCTATAGAATATTTCATCCCAAATTAAGTAAAGTATACCTTCTTCTCAGGAGCAGATGGATCCTTCTCCATAAGAGATCATATTCTAGTTCACAAAGGAAATCTCAGCACGTATTTAAAAAGTAGATATTGTTCCATGCAACCTATCAGACCATGACACAATTAGCCTAGTTATTAACAGCAAAAACAACAAAAGAAAACTCACATATACATGGAGATTGAATAAAATCCTCTTAAACAATGAATGGATTCAAGAAGATATGAGAGCAAAAATCAAGAAATTCTTAGAAGCCAATGAGAATGAAGACACAACATATTGAAACCTTTGGGAAAACATAAAAGCATTCTTAATGGGAAAATTAATAGCACTGAGTGCCTACATTAAAAATTAGGAGAGATCTAAAACAAATATGCTTAGGGTCCACCTCAAATCCCTACAAAAGGAAGAAAAAATCTAATCCCAAAACCAAAGGAAGACAAGAAATAATCAAAATCAGGACTGAAATCAAGATCAAAAATACATAAGAAGAATTGACAGAAAAAAGATCTGAGTCTTCAAAAAAAATAAATAAAATAGTTCCCTAATCAAACTCACTAAAAGAAGGACGGATTTGAAACATATCAACAGAATCACTAATGAAGAGGGAGCAATCACCACTGACCTCAGGAAAATCCAATGGATTATACGAACATATTTTAAAAATCTATACTCATTTAAATTAGATAATCTGGAAGATATGGACACATTTCTAGACACATATAACATCCCCAAATATACACATGGTGACACTGAAAACATAAACAGCCTCATAACCACTGAAATTCTTATAGCAATTAAAACTCTTCCAATGATGAAAAGCCCAAGACCTGGTGGATTCCCACCTGAGTTTTACCATACCTCTGAGGAGGAGAAAATACTTCTCCTTATTAAACCATTCCAAGAAACAGAAAAGGAGAGAACTCTCCCACACACCATTATGAGGCAACAATAATTCTGCTAACAAAATCCAACAAAGACACATCAAAAAAAAAAGAAAATTGCATACCAATATTCCTGATGAACATTTTGATGTAAAAATGAATAATAAAATTCTAGCAACTGCATTCCAGAATACATCAAGAAGACAATTCATCATGATTAAGTAGGCTTCATTCCAGATATTCAAGGCTGGTTCAATATAAGAAAATCAATAAATGTGACTCATCACTTAAACAGAAGTAAGGACAAAAACCATATAATCATCTCAATTGATGCAGAAAAGGTCTTTGAAAAAATCAAGCCCCTATTTATTTTCAAAACTCTAGAGAAGATAGGGATGAAAGCAACTTATAACTATGTAAAGGTCATGTCTGACAAACTCTCAGCTAGTATAGTACTAAATGGAGAAAAGTTGAAAGCCTTTCTACTAAACTCAGGAAGAAAATAATACTTCTCACTCTTACCACTTTTATTCAATATAGTCCTCACAACATTAGCCACAGCAATCAGTTAAGAGAAGGTAATCAATGGGAAAGTAATAGGAAGAAAGGAAGTTAAACTATCTCTTTTTGCTGACAATTTAATCCTATGTTTGGAAGATCCTAAAAACTCCACCAGAAAACTGCTTGAGCTTATAAACAGATTTATCAAAATGGCAGACTACAAGATCAAAACCCATAAATCAAGAGCGTTCCTATATGTTAACAATAATAGTACAGAAGAAGCAGAAGAAATCAGGAAATTCATCCCATTCATAATATCCTCGAAAAGAATAAAATACTTGGGCATTAATCTAACAAGGGAAATAAAGTACTGTACAATGACAGTTATTGAACATTGAAGACAGAAATAAGACTTGAGAAGACAGAAAGACATTCCATGATCTTGGTTAGGCAGATGCAATATAATTAAAATGAATGTGGTGCCATAAATGCTATAAAGATTCAATGCCATACCCATCAATATACCAATATCATTCTTTATAGATACAGAAAAGGCAATTTTGAAATTCCCTTGAAGCAACAAGAAACCCAGAATACCCAAAACACTACTAAACAAAAAATAAAAAGCAAGTGGTTTTGCAATACCATACTATACTATACTATATAGAGAGCTGTAATAACAATACTATACTAAAAAACAATACTAACATACATACAAACATACTAACATACTATACTAAACTATATTGATACTTTACTATAGAGCTGTTGTAACAAGTACAGATGGTACTGGTCAATATAGGAATGAAGACCAATGAAGTAGAATAGAAGACTCTGAGGAAAACTCACAAACGTTTAAACATCTATTATTTGTAAAGGGGTCAAAATATAACATGGAGGAAAGATAGCCTATTCAACAAATGGTGATAGAAAAATTGGACAGACATTTGCAGGAAGTTGAAATTAGATCTTTATCTAATTTCACCTTCCACAAAAATCAAAACAAAGTAGAAGAAGTAACTAGGAATTAAGCCAGCTACCATTCAACTGTTGAAAGAAAAATAAGAACCAATGCTCTAGCATATGGGAATAGGCAACGACTTTCTCAACAATACTCCCAACATTAAAGAATTAAAGTCAATAATTAATGAGTGGGTTACCATTAAACCAAAAATCTTTTGCTGAGACAAGGAATTGGTCAAAAATGTCAAGAGACACCTACAGAATGGGAGATAATCATGGCTTTGATTTCCTGACAGGGCACTAATACCCAAAATGTGCAAAGAACTTAAAAACTTAATATCAAAAACACAAACAATGTAATCAATAGATGGTTCAGAGAGCTAAACAGAAATTTCTCAACAGAGGAAATTGAGCAAGCCAATGAAAATGTGAAAAAGTTTTCTAAATCACTAGTAATCAGAGAAATACAAATCAAAACTACATTAAGTTTTCACCTCACACGAGTTAGATTGGCAAAGATGAAGAATATGAACAATAACAGATGCTTCAGGGGTTGTGGAGAAATAGGAACACTAACACACTGGTGGTGGAACTGAAAATTGGTATAGCCACTCTGGAAAGCAGTGCGGAGACTCCTCAAAAAATTAGGGATGGGGGAGATCAAGATGGTGTCACCCCAGCACCACGGACTCCGTGACGCTCCTGAGAATCACCTCACGCTGCACGTCTGCACTCAGAATCTTACGGTAGGACGAACCTCCCAATTTGGGCAAACGTTACGCCTGCTAATTTTTTAACCCCAAAAGAATAGTGAAGAGCATTAATGAAAAAAAAAAAAAAAAGCAAGGAAGCCTGTGGCAAATGTGTGGCCAGCCACACAACCGGGGGAGGGGAACTTCCCCATAGGGGAGCAAGTTACCACTAATCAGATCCCCTAATCTGGCCTCAAACTCCCTGATTTGACTGCTCTTCATGTATATAAACTTGGAATTAAGTTAGGGTAGTTTTTGCTCTCAGTAGCAAAATTTCACCGGGTCCTGCGAGCAGCGGCAGCCGCTGTGCACTTCCCTGAGGGCGGGGTGGTCAGCTCAGCGAAAAAATGCTCTAGGTTCTCTCCACTGCGAGGCCTACAGTCTAAAATGGAGGAAGGGAGCGAACTTCCTAACCACGTACCGCTGTGAACTTCCCAAACTGACTGCTCATTATTTTACTTAATCTTGGATAAATCGCTGAGGAGAAATTGCTAACAAACTCATCTCTGGCCATCACCATTGTGACATGTCCCTGAGGGCAGGGCGAGTCTTCCACCCTTAGCCTCTGCTTGTAACCAGCCTCAGGAAGCTTTGAATATATGGGGCAGCTTGGGCCCAACCTTAGCTTCTGAGCTCCTCACATAGCCAAGGCTGAGTAGCCCTGGACTTCTCAAGTAGGTCGCCTCCTAGTGCTTGCAATGGAGAATCACAAAAACACTGGCATGATCTGGCACTTTTTCTGAGGACCTCAGCCAACCCCACAAAACAGCTCTTGGTCCTTCTGGGGATTACGAGACACACAGAGTGGGCCACCATTGATCCTGAGGAAGTGAGACTCAAGCTAGCCACTCTCCTTGGATCAGTCAGAGACCCATGGCTTCTACAAAAGGATCAACTCGATTGTCTACAATTTCTGAGCCCCAGGTCCAAGAAATATTTGGAGTGTGGATTGGCAGGAAGCAACCATCTCAGGATTCAGCCCAGGGAGAGTTAAATATCCCTTTGCTACAGAAAATTTTAGAGGTGATCCTCTAAGATAATCCAGGCCACCAGACTCAACCAATTTGCTTCTCCCCAAACAAGCTCAACTCCAAAAAATCCCCAGCCTGATAAGGGCTTGAATGCACCACCACATGATACATACCTCCTGATCTAAGGGTCAGAAATTCTCAGAACTGTAACAACTGGTTTTGCGGGTTTTTGGTGGTGTTTTTTTTTTTTTTTCCTTTTTCCTTTTTATTTTTTATCTTTTTCATTTTTTTTTAACGGGATTCTGGCTGAAAAATAATATTTTTGAAATTTTTAACATTACATTGAGTTTTGGGGTTTCTCTTTTCTTGTTGGTTTTTTTTCTTCTTTCTTTCCCTTCCATTTCCTCTGCTCCTTTCTTTCCCTTCCATTTCCTCTGTTCCTTTCTTGCCTTACGATCAATACTGAATTCTGGTGGAGGTGGATGTAAATACTTATAGGGGTGTATGTATTGGTGATTAGCTCTTATTACTTTATCTCTTTAGGTCTTATTTAACCCTACTGCTAACTTTTTTCTCCAAGGTACTCTGGTAATCCCCTAAATTTAAGCATCTTTATCTCATTCTCACCCCAAGTCTTTACCCTATCCACTCCCCAGTCCTACGTACTCCTCAGACCTATTTAAATAACCTACCCCACCCCACTCCCTAATTCCCCTATACTTTAAAACAGGTGTGTTTTTATACCTCCCCAATTCACTTCCTTGAATTCCAAGTCAACCCTTCTACCCAATATCAGAGAGATCCCATCACTTGAAGAAATTGAAACTC
This sequence comes from Aplodontia rufa, assembly GCA_004027875.1. Classification (NCBI taxonomy): domain Eukaryota; kingdom Metazoa; phylum Chordata; class Mammalia; order Rodentia; family Aplodontiidae; genus Aplodontia; species Aplodontia rufa. Next base: position 22,696 of record PVKS010027579.1, read on the forward strand.
CTCAAAATGGCTACTTGCTTGGTATCATACTACATAGTGAGAATTCTTTCAAAGAAAGCTGCCACTATTGGTGCTAATCATCAGCTACTCTGTTCCAGTTGAAACGAAATAGTATTTGCCCCTATAGCCTCTCAAATTCTCACAGAACCATCTGGCATCTCTAGGTCTATATTGACCAAATAACTCCTCTTCACAATGAAGCAAAGTCATAAGAAACTCCAAATTCTCCAACAAGAGTATCAAGGCTGAAATAAAAGACAAACTCTCTGACTCATAAAATGAGGAAAAGGGGAAATAACTCTCAAATCCAATCTTCTCCACCTAAGGACCCCATAGCTGGGGCCCTAGACGAAAACCAAAGGCAGTGTGTCAACACTATGATTAGTAATGCAATCAAAGAGTTGAGAGAGGAAATAAGGAAAGAGATGAAAGAGCAATTTCAAGAGATGAGAGACAAAATCTACAGAGATATTAAGGATCAATTCCAGGAGATGAAAAATCAGCTGTACAAGGATATTGACATTCTGAAAAGAGATGTAGCAGAGCTATCAGGATTGAAAAACACAGTTAACCAATTCAAATCTTCACTGGAAGACACCAACACCAGAGTAAACTCTAATGAAAATAGATCTTCAGTGCTTGAAGAACGAGTATCGGATAATGAGGATCACCTAAACAATGTAGAAATCAAAGAAGAAAAGCAAGATAAAAAGCTTATTTTACATAATCAAAACTTCCAAGTAATATTTGATGAAATGAGGCGTAATAATCTGAGAATCATTGGCCCGGAGGAAAATTCTGAACAGCAAACAAGGGGATTCAGGAACATTTTAAGAGAAATCATAAGTGAGAACTTCCCTCATTTTGCTATTGATCCAGAATACCACATCCAAGATGCTTATAGAACACCAAATAGATCTAATCAGTGGAGAAACTCACCAAGTTTCTTTCTTCATTTACAAATTGAATAACAGAAAAATTAAAGAGTATTCTAAAAGCTGCTAGAGGAAAGCCCCAAATCACATTCAGAGGCAAACCTATTCGGGTCACTATGGATTTTTCAGAACAACAATGAAGGCTAGAAGAGCTTGGAACAATATCTTTCAAGTGTTACAAAAATAACAATTTTCAACCACAGATAATATATCTGGCAAAACTCAAAAAAAAAAAAAAAAGAAAGAAAAAAAGAAATACAATGTAGAGCTGGAATGGCGGCTCATTAGTTTGGATGCTTGCCTCCTATACTCAGGGATGTGGGTTTGTACCCCAGAAACATATACACAACCAAGTGTCAGAACAATGAAAGCCACATGGAAAACTAAATAAAATTGATTCTCTCTTTCTCTCTCACTCTCACCGTCCCTCTCTCTTAAAAAAATAAGAAATACAGAGTAAAACAATGCAATTAACAACAAAATAGCAATCATGCATGCATGCTTGCTTGTGCACACACATGGTGTGCATATTTTGTGTTGTTGGTAAGATGGTGAAATGTGAATTCTCATTCATTATTGTTGAATGTCAATGTTACCACCTGTTATGGAGTGAACCATGTCTTCCCAAAATTCACCTGTTGAAGCACTAACCCTCAATGTGACTGTGTCTAGAGATGGGATCATTAAGGAGTTAAATGAAGTTAAATGAGATCAAAAGGGTGGAACCCTAATCCAAAAAACTAATGTCCTTGTAAGACAGAAGATAGCAGGTCAATATCTGCGCACGGGTGTGTATGTGTGTCTGTGTCTGTCTGTTTCTCTCTCTCTGTCTGTCTCTCCACAGTCAAAGAAAGGGCCATGTAAGGATGTCGCATGCATATGGTGGGCATCTGCCAAGAAGAGAGGCCTCACCAATAACCAACTCTGTTGGCACCTCAATCTTGAACTTCCAGTCTTCATAACTGTGAGAAAACAATCTTCTGTTGCTTAAGCCAATCAATCTGTGGTATTCTGTTATGGCAGCATGAGCAGACTAATACACTACCTTTCTAGAAGCAAGTCAGAAATATCAAATAAAGATATCTAAATTTAAAAAAAAACTCAGCTTCAAATGTGAAGGGGAAATTAAATACTTTAATGATAAACTTATGCTTGCAAGATATGTGAACACAAATCCCGCTCTACAGAGCATTCTCAAAGATGTTCTCCATTTAGAAGATAATGCCAACAATATATTAAATCCTTAAACAAGGGCAAGTCAATAATCATACTACATAAAATCTAACTTTCAAGATGTCTCAAAACTCTGTAATAGATACAAAGTCTGTGAATCAGCCTCCCATATCTATTCTATCCTTGAATGTGAATGGTCTCAATGCCCCAATTAAAAGACACAGACTGACCCACTGGATCAGAAAACAAAATCCAACAATATGTTGCCTGCAAGAGACACATTTGACACTCAAAAATAGACACAGGCTGAAAGTGAAAGTATGGCAAAATGTCTACCAGGCCTGTAGCCCAAAAAAGCAAGCTGGTGTAGCGATTCTAATTTCGGACAAAATTAATTTCCAACTAAAACTAGTCAGAAAGGACAAAGAGGGACACTTCATCATACTAAAAGGGATAGTTCATCAAGAAGATATAATGATAATTAACATTTATGCCCCAAATTACAACCCCCCCAAATATATGGAAAAAAATTTTAAGGACATTAATACCCTCATTGATCTCAACACAATAATCCTGGGGGATTTCAATACACTACTATCAACTCTAGACAGATCATCAAAACAAAAAATAAAGATGTCTCCAATCAGAAATACTCTATTAATCAACCAGGCTTAACAGACATTTACAGAATATTCCATCTAAGACAGCTGAATTTACCTTCTTCTCATCGGCCCATGGATCCTTTTCTAAAATAGACCACATTCTGTTTCACCAGGATAATCTTAGCAAATATAAAAAAGTGGATATAATCCCATGTATTCTGTCAGATCATAATGCTATGATCTCAGCAATCAACAACAAGAAAAACAACACAAACCATTCAAATACTTGGAAATTGAATAATTACCTCTTAAAGGAAGGATGGGTAAAAGAGGAAATGAGAACAGAGACTACGAAGTTTTTGGAATTGAACGAGAATGAGGGAACAGCATACCAAAACCTCTGGGACAGTATGAAGGCTTTCTTAAGAGCTAAATTTATAACACTGCCTGCATACATCAAAAATCTAGAAAGACAACAGATTAATAGTTTATGCTTCAACTCAGAGAACTACAAAAGGAGGAAGAGTTCAACCATAAATCTAACAGAAGACAGGAAATCACCAAAATCAGAGCTGAAATCAATGAAATTGAGAACAAAAAAGCTATTCAATCTATTAACAATTCCAACAGTTGGTTCTTTGAGAGAGTGAACAAAATTGACAGACCCCTTGCCAAACTCACTAAAAGGAAGATCGAAATGAAACAAATCAACAAAATCAAAGACAAAAATGGGGATATCACCACAGACCCATCCAAGATACAGAAGATTATCAGAACCTATTTTGAAAACTTATACTCTGCCAAATTTGATAACCTGGAAGACATGGACAGGTTTTTGGACACACACGACACAGGAGGACATTGGAAATCTCAACCAACCTATCACAGAAAGTGAAATTGAAGCAGCAATCAAGCTCTCCCAAAAAAGAAAAGCCCAGGTCCGGATGATATACGGCAGAATTCTACCAAGCCTTCACAGAAGAACTAACACCTATCCTCTTCAAGCTCTTCCAGGAAATTGATGGAGAGGGAACACTCCCAAACACTTTCTATGAAGCAAACATTACACTGATTCCAAAGCCCAACAAAGACACATCAAAGAAAGAAAACTACAGACCAATTTCCCTGATGAACATTGATGCAAACATCCTTAACAAAATTTTATCTATCGGATACAAAAGCACATTAAAAAGATAATTCATTACGATCAAGTGGGCTTCATTCCAGGGAAACAAGGCTGGTTCAATATATGCAAATCAATAAATGTAATTTGCCACATAAACAGAATTAAAAACAAAAACCATATAATCATCTCAATTAATGCAGAGAAGGCATTTGATAAAATTCAACACCACTTTATGCTCAAAACTTTGGAAAAGATAGGGATCAAGGGAAGATATTTTAACTATGTCAGAACCATCTATGACAGACCCATAGCCAACATTATCCTCAATGGAGAAAAACTGAAAGCATTTCCACTGAATTCAGGTACAAGACAAGGCTGTCCCCTATCCCCACTCTTGTTCAATATAGTCCTTGAAACCCTTTCCAGAGTTATCAGGCAAGACAAGGAAATCAAAGGCATTCCTATAGGAAAAGAGGAAGTCAAGTTATCTCTATTTGCAGACGACATGATTTTATACCTAGAAGACCCAATAACATCAGCCAGAAAACTCCTTGAGCTCATAGGTGAGTTTAGCAAAGTAGCCGGATACAAGATCAACTCCAGCAAATCACTAGCATTTCTTTACAAGAGCAACAAATCCCCAGAAGAAGAAATAAGGAAATCTCTCCCATTCACCATCACTTCCAAAAGAATGAAATACTTGGGCATTCACCTTACAAAGGATATTAAAGACCTATTCAAAGAAAATTATCAAACACTAAAAAAAGAAATTATAGAAGACCTGAGCAAATGGAAAAACATTCCATGCTCATGGTTAGGCAGAATCAATATAA